>JAPYYV010050405.1:0-10237 GCA_030522625.1 Copidosoma aretas
ATAAGGAGTATTCTCTAAAAAAAATTATGTGTGTACCTGTTTTCGTTATTGAGATATTTGATTTTGAAATAAAAAAAACCAAAAAGAAACACTGTGTGCCGGTGGTACGAGCATAAAACTAAGCAACCTTGCTGTGCATTTTATCATGCACAAGCTTTAACAAAAATTATAAATATGAGCGACATCGAGATTGCTGAAAAATTATAGATATCACATCTCTTTTGTGTTATTTGATATCGCTGCGTGAGAAAAACTGCATTTTGCGTTGAGAATTGTATAATGTAAGGATTATAAACAAATCATCACAGTAGCGGCAGACACAACTGTTTTTCTTGTGCTTTTCCAAAAATAAATACTTTTAGTTATCAAGTACCTACTCATGCCCATTAATCGTCAAAAACCAAACATCTACGTAAACAACTTTTTTTCCTAGTTTTCAGCGATAAATGTTTCTTTATTTTAATCGAGTGTCGTTGTATGAGAACTTTTTTCATCCTGGAAACTAAAAAAACCCGTAGGGATACACAAATCGAGCGAGAAATGAGTTCAATAAATGTACACAGCGGGAGAGATGTAAGGAGCCGGTAACAATGCCTACTTATAGAATAGGTAGTCTAGTGCCCACAAGTGTACTGGAGGTCACGTGCTGCATCACGATTACCGGATGTTTTTCCCTCTTGATGCATGTACTTACAAACTGCTCTTTCCGTCTCTCTGTGCCGGCAAAATATTTTTTTCTATAGAATGTATACGTGAAAATGGGCGAGGCCACGCACTCTCCTTCGGTTTTCCGGGTAAAAAATAAAACTCCCGGCTCCTCTCCTGAGAAAGCTCAATTTTTTCCCCATCGCGTCGTGTAAGCGGAGTGAGACGACCGACAGCGACAAGACGAATGTCGCGATGTCTGAGCAAAGAGAATGGGGCGTCGCATCGTCGGTGCCGAGCCCCTTCCCCACGATTATTTATGACGTGTAGATACAACCAACTCTCTCGTGCGGGCCGTTTCCGCGTCGATGCGGGCGCTCAGCTTATAGGTATAAGTAGAGGCGTCAGACATTTCTCCATACGAATACGAGACGCGACAATGCTCTCGCTACAGTGCGCTGTGCGCTTTTGTGCACGTGTGCTGCTATAGGCACTAGGTGCACTCACGAGAGCCTGGCGCAAGATTGCGATCAAGCGATCTGACCCAGTTTGGCACGGGCGAGGCGGTTCTCTTTTTTCGCGCTCTCCCCTTATTCATAACAGCAGGACTTTTTGTGTGTTTCAACCACAGCTGCTAGCGCAGGTATTTTTAGAGACAGTACCTATACTACTTAATTTTTGTGTATCGCAGGGACATGCAGCTGTCACAACAAAAAGCGCCTCTTTTAGTTTGAAGCGTGATAGTTGTTTGATTGTGCAATCTACGGAAGTAATTTTTAATTTCGATTTTCATTGAATTCGAAAAAACACTCATAAAAATACCAGAGCATGATTTGTATATATTATATGCGGGGCACAATGTCAGACGATGCCTTGGACAATAAAGTATATGTACAGTAAACAACACTTAACTATACATATATAGTACCTATATGCCTACGTTTGTGTACAAATACAAGACGCATCGTAATTGCCTATTTTTCACTTGAAAGCCGATCCAACGAGGTACGAGTAAAAAAAAGTTTGGGAAAGTGTTGTGTTTGTCTTTCTCAGAAAGCAGGCCTTCATCTCCTCGGGAGGAAGGGAGCTTGAAGCTCGGCCCTTTCTCCAGTCAGCCCGAAACAAAGATTTTTTCTCTAGCCTTTATTCGGTGACATTCGATATTTTTGACATACAGGATACGCTTCATCTTACATACTTGCACACTATTCTATAAGATGAAGTATCAAAGTGTTTATTTGCATACATAATTCCTTTATGCGTACAGAGACGTTCGGGCTGTCACTCGGTGAGTGATTGGAAATCTTTACGATAAAGATTTAATCTTTTTCTCATTTGACAGAAAAATGAAAGAAAAGTATCAGTCTTACAAGGCAGATGGAGGCAAATCTCCCTTCATTATATTGTTGTCAAAATGATTAGTTTTTTCCTGGAACTGACGTTAAATATACTTACATTGCTCTAAGATTCCCGCTCGGTAGACCACAAATTGAAAAATCCTAATTGGGCTGAGAATGCTGAGATGCAATCTAGAAATTGCACAAACTATTTTCCGCAGTACAGCTCTGATTTCCTTCATTGGCTCGCCGGAAAAAGTAGCTCGTATAAAAATAACCCTGTAAAATATCGATACATTATCGCGCCTTCCAACAATTTTCCCCATTTCTCTCTGTGCCTACGCATAATTGGTCAAATGATACAAAAAAATTAATAAACGATTTTGTCTGTTTTGGTGAGAGAGTCTCGTTGAAGATTCCTGGGCAGCAGCTAGCCTCGACGCAACGAGCAGTTTCGTAAACATGCGAAGCAAACCTAAATGAAATTCGTCGGACCGAATTCTGAAATACCCTCACTCGTAAGTATGTAAATGCGGCTCACAGTAAAGCTCAATTCAGCATAACTCCAATGCATTCCTTCAGTCAGTGTTTGCCCAGGATTAAATTTTTGCATGCAATAATAATATCGGCAATAAAAATATCTGCGAGATTGCAAAACCTGACGCGATTCGCGATATGATGTGTGTGTAAATGTGTGCGTCGAGTACGGGTACGCGCCAGCGAGTACTCAAAGGTGGCATTAATCGCGTATCCAATTACTTTGCTCTCTTCTCTCTCTCTCTCTCTCTAGAGGCCTCCATGCCGTTCGGTGCACCCGAGTGGCCCTCTACTACTCCTTTCTTCACTTTTTAGCTTGCCACCAGTCGCATAAGGTACACTTACATCTATATAGTACACGATGTGAAATAAAATATCTTCCAGCATAACCTCAGCGTCTCCGTGCAAGTGCGATATTTCAATTGCCTGGGACTATACTATACAGTCATAAACACTATTCTACACGCAGCCAGGGGCGGATCCAGCAGTCTACTTTGGGGAGGGGGGGGGGGGGGCAATTTTAATCTACGTTTTTGTATTCTTTCAATTCTATCTATAATATTGTCAATACCTATATCCATGTCAGGATGTACATTTAGTAAAGTAAGTCCAATCAGTCGTTCTTCTGACATTGTTGTTCGAAGCAAAGTTTACTTGTAAAATAGGAGGAGCCGGACGTATAGCAC
The DNA here is from genome assembly GCA_030522625.1 of Copidosoma aretas. Lineage (NCBI taxonomy): Eukaryota > Metazoa > Arthropoda > Insecta > Hymenoptera > Encyrtidae > Copidosoma > Copidosoma aretas. The sequence goes on from JAPYYV010050405.1 coordinate 3,206, forward strand.
TATAATATAAAAAAAAAAAAGTATAATATTATCAATACCTATATCCATGTCAGGATGTACATTTAGTAAAGTAAGTCCAATCAGTCGTTCTTCTGACATTGTTGTTCGAAGCAAAGTTTACTTGTAAAATTACTTGTAAAATACATCATACCGAATATTAAGATCTAAAACTTTGCATAGTCATTTCCAATACCATGCGGAATAACTCCTCGCTGAAAGTTTTCTGACGATAACAACAAAGATGATTGCACCTTTACAGTGGAAAAGAGAGAGAGTTATTATATACAGTAGAATACTGACCGAGCGCAGATGACATTATTATTTAATTATTATTCAATACAGCTCTTCATTGCAGGTTTTAATTTTGAAGTTAAACGTAAACAAATCACAAGCTATGCAGGACATAAGAAGTAAGAAAATGAATCGGCTATCGTATGAATTCTATTTATCGTATGAATTCTATTTACATATTGTATGAACTTACATGTATGATTCAATTAAAATATATTTTTCAATACCTGATTCGATGTCAGAAGCGGGAACGTCACTAACACTTTTATCCTTTTTTGTATCTATAACTGGAAAAAAGTCCGTAAGTTTTGGATATTTGTTTTGAAACATGCTTTTCGCGCTTCCTTGCGTTTCATTTTTTCTTTTGTTAGACATTTTATCAGCCAAAAGTTTCACTCACAACGTAAATAAACAGAATACCCGAGTTTATGATGACTCGTGATATACGAATTTGACTCACGTTAAAGCTTTATGCGCGATACTGTCGCGCGAACGTCAACTTGATAAATAAGGTTTATTCAAACTATTGAGCCGATTCCGGTCAACTTGTCCTGAAGAATTGTGTTTGCTGCGGGAGGGTTCGCCACTAATGGGCGATTGTATAGATTGACTTAAAAAATGTTTTCTAATAAATAAGAAATTTAAAAAAAGTCTGATGTATGATTACTAATTAATTTATTACAACTATTTTTATTTCATACATTTAATTATTTAGACTCACTGGAACTGCAAGAAACTTTCGAATGTATTAGATTCACTTTTTGGTCATCTAAATATTTATAGAGTTTGATATCATTTTCATAAATCTTGGGGCGGGGGGGGGGGGCGATTGCCTCTATTCTCCCTCGTGGATCCGCCACTACACGGAGCGGTTGGAATCTCTCGACTGATCCAAGTTTTACCATCACCGCTTACCTCCATTCCGTCGGAAGCTTTCATCCATAGCATTTTCAAATTGCCTGAAGGCTGTCATTTGCTCGTCTGTTTGTATATTTATCTGATGCTTTGCTCTAGATAGGAGGCTGAATCGAACATTAGTGTAAATTTATTTTACCATCAAGTTTTTTCAAATCGTTTGGATTGCGGCAGCATTCAAATGCACAAGTGGTTAAAAAAATATTCATTTAATAATTTACTTTTTTTATTTATAATGTCTCTTACAGTATAGTGGCATTGTGTTTTTTAAAAAGTAAATTGCCCTGTCAAAACGCTGCTTGACGAAAAATAAAAAAAAATTAAATTATCAAGCACACTTTTCTCTGTTGTGGCGCGTCTCTAGGTCTTCATCTACGGTACAAAGCTTCATACGTACAGTAAAAATATCCATAAAATGATTGCAGTCAGTTGATCTTTCGCTGTCGGAACTAATCTTAGTTTTTGTACCGTAACGAGCGGGAGCCGCGAAGAGACTTGTCAGGCATTTATTAAACATACACCTAAGTCTTCTTCCCTTTTATATTTTATGTCAGCAAACGTTATATACTCTTGTATTAAATAACAAAAAGGCCATTATTCCTGTTTCATTAATTATATTATTTATCATTTGATTATCCCTGTAAAACAGCGAAGAGAGCAATAATACAGAGCAACAACGGTAGCAGTGGTTGTTACGAGTCAATCAAACATGTGTTTTTGTGCGTAATCTGCGTGATTGTTCTGATTTGTATTTTTAGTGAAAATAAGAGAATAGTGATCGAATGTGAATAACAAGCGGTGTTACGTCATTTCAAATTTTGTTGAGTTGGTTGTTAATAACGCGAATTCACGAAAAACTGTTACTGCGATGAGACAGTCCTTTTAATTAAAATAAATATTCATGTCCCGATCCGGTAATTTTTTTGAAGTTGTTTTATTTCTCGCCGCGATGCTTATTTTGTCAGCTACAGTGATGGTTGAGCGATAATTTTACGACCACGGAGCGTACAACACGAGAAGCTCATTAGGCACGTGCAAAAGATTTCCTCCAAGACCTCGTTGCGCCGGGCGTAATTATGACGCGGACGCGGACGAGTACTCAGGTGGCACGTATTAGTATAGGTAAATAGTCCACTCTGCAGGCTCGGCCTCCCTTCTTTCCCGTACCAGATATGTATATGATGTACTTTCGTGTTCGAGAGAAGGAAAGATTATGGATAGGCGGTGCCTTTGACGGAGCGAGGGTAAATATGGAAGGAGGATAAAATTCCCTCGAGTGGGTGTAAACCTATTAATTCAGACAATTATTGTGATTACTCAGGGCCATAGACCCCGAAAAGAAAGCTCGCTGGCTCTCCACAGTGCACTGACTGCGATGACAATGACGACGACGATAACGATGATAACGTAACAATGTGCGGAGGGGTCACACAGACGTGACGCGCCCCTTTTTCTTGGAATTTTTCACCCCCCCCCCCCCCCCCCCCCCCCCCCCCCCCCCCGCCCCCCTCCTCCTTTATTCTAATAGAAATAATAGATCAGATAACCACACATTACAACTTTTTGATGAATTTCAGATTTCTTGCAAAAATCAAGGACGTGGCGCGTGACGGGGTGAATTTATCCCCCCGCATTATATGTAGTATGGAATATAGTATAAAATAGCTGCCTTCAAGACGAAGCAGACGCTAGGGGCTAAACACTTTTTTACCACCAAGGTGTGCCTCAGACGATACGAATATACTTATCAATAAAATGTCCAAGCTTACAAGAGTCATTCGAAATAAATCACTCTGGAAAGGAATCACACCCGACATCAGAGATATTAAGAAATGACGACTATGGATACAGATCTGTCGGCATATTTATATCCGGAGTTTGCTACAGGGGTACTGAGTTCATGGACATAAACTAATCCCCGACCATCTGAAAGAAATGTCCCTCGACGTATTTTCGACCCACAGCTCGGCCAGTCCCTTATCTCTCAGCCACAGCTGGGCGGTGCGCAGCGGCGGTGGCGGCAAAAGAATAGGAGCGTTGCGTCCAAATCGTCCCCATAAATCATCCTCCTCTGCAGCTGCAGGCAAACACGAGCACCGAGATCGATCGATCGAGCAATTACCTCTAATCTCCCCCCCCCCCCCCCCCCCCCCCCCCCCCACACCCACACCTACACCTCACACACCTTTTGGGTCACTGATTATGAATTTCATGTTTAAAATGGCCGCAAATGAAGTTGAATGAAGCCTACTGTAAATTGTTATAAAACCTCAAAAAATATACTTTATACAAAGAATACTATCGGAGTTTTGGAGGGCGCGGGTTACTTATGTGGCTATAGACGCAAAAATCTTTATGTAATTTTTTGAAGTTCTGGAAAACTTTGTTTCCCCGCTTTGGACGAAGTCCACCCTCCCCCCCTCCCCCCAGTCCCTCTAACCCCACCCCATGAAATAGTTGGAATGAATTCATCTTCTCACGAACTCGTGAGAGTACTTCAGTGAATAATCAAACGTTAAAACTTAGAAACACTTTTATTTTTGTCTTTAATGGTGAGTTAATTTCATCGTTGTTATGAATGTAACTATTTGTGTAAGTAACGACAAAACGATTCCCGAATCCGAACTATTTAAGTTGCCAGGAAACATATGATTATTCAAAAAACGTCTTAAAATTCACTTGAGGCATTTAAACTTTCTTGCGCCAATTTTTATCATCAGACCCGTAATCAGCATAATAAATAGATAAAAAAAAAGCCGTATGTACCGAATTTCAACAAAATCAGTGGTGACACTGCACTTTTCAATCGATACTTAAGTGAAACTAATACAGTACAATAGAGTTGGGACACCCCGATTGAAAATATAAATGAATAATATTCGTAGTATGTTATGACGTGGTGTTCATATTCGATCATTTTCGACGTTTTTAAAACTTGCATCTTCATTTACGATGTCTTAACGTAATTTGGGGTTAATTTAAACATGACATTTGTAATTAGCGACAATAGCGACCCAAAAAATATAGGTATAGGAGTTCTATACGTGTTTTTGGGGTAAACACTTTACGAAAGCACAGCCATGATTCGAAAAAAGACAAAAATTTCCACTGCCTGGTTATTTATCCGAATTTTTCCTAACGTTTCATACGTTCTGTATTATGATTCCGATAGAACGCGTAACACAGCATTAAGCAGTGTTCTTACGACCGCTGCGGATGTATGCGTTGCGCAACAATCTCGTGCATGTGTGCGACGATGGAGAGCTGTCAAGTAAAAGAATACACCGCACGTAGATATGCCTATCTTATACATCTATAGATTATAGTAAAGAGCTATAGCTCTAAACGTAGGTTCCTTACTCAACGCTAATCAGGAGAAAAGGATTACACGCTGCCCGTGTGTGATCGCAGTTGGAGCTAAAATTAAAAAAAAGATGTTTCGAAACGCTATACACACGCCCATGCAGGCAGGCAGACTGTGTACCTCTCGCCGTCCAACTACATGACACGATTTCCCCCCCCCCCCCCCCCCCCCCCCCGCCCCCACTCCCCGCGCCCCCCCCCTCCCCCCACCCCCCCCCCCTCCCCCCCCCCCCCCCCCCCTTTTCTCCCTCCCTCTGTCCCTTTTCCACTCTGACGTAAGTATTCCAGTTGACGAACACGCAAAAGAGGCAATAGACGGGCAGAGTTAGCATATCAGAAAAGTTAATTGATACCGGCATTTTTGTTATTATTCTTTTTCATTTTTGTATCAGTTCCTCGAGTTCTTTCTAACAACATAAACAACCGCTGCCAATAAATTAGCACGAAGATTCCTCAACAACATTCTTCTGCAATTATTTAACTAAAAAAAAAAAAAAACAATGAAATATAAGAATGATTTGAGAAGTGAAAAGAAGCTATGTTCATGCTCTATGATATGGAATTATTTTGCAAATAAGATTATAATTTTTACCCGAATAGTGCAAAAAATAGTGTTAAAATTTTTCTGAATTAAAAACAATTGAGCGAATAATTAGAACTTATTACTGAAATCAATATGCGTAATATAACTATCGTGTAGCTAAAATATTATTGAATTATATGAAGCTATTTAATTAATCATAGAATATATTAATATAACTATCCACGAAATCAAATTAAAATTTTTTCACTCCAAAAACAGCAAACCGTTTTTTTAGCATCAAAAATCGTTATAACAACCTTGATAGGGTATAAAACGTCAAATCTTTTTGTGAATCAATATATGATATAAAAAGAAACATTTTGAGCCCAAGATCATCGAAATCACTCAGAGGGTTTCTGTCTCGTCGGAACTTCTTCATTGCAAAGTCGCTCCGTGATTCAATATTAAAAATTAAAAAAAGTAAACAATAAGATTTAGGATACAGTAAACCATGATTGAACGAGTAATAACAACAAACAATAAATGGACACAATTGTAAAAAAAACCCGCGTAAAAATACCGAAGCTTGGGACAAGTGGAGCCAAGGTTACCGTTGGCCCAAGTTGTCCCAAGCCTGGCCAATGAGACTGTGCCAAGCTTGGCATTTATTGACCATTTGTCCAGCGTACCTTTGGCAAACCCTTGGCAAAACTTTGCCCATGCTTGCTCAATGTAATTGCGTTTTATCAACGCATGCATGGAGATGCATAAATACATGGGTATATTCATCAAAATTGAAAGTCGTACATACGTAATTGTATGACGTCATTTATTGTATCATTTTAAGCCCTGGATCATTGAAATCGGTCGTAAGATTTTTGATATATGACTGATTTCATACACACACACACACGCGCGCGCGCATACACACACAGGCGGACTTCTTCTAAAAATGGTATTTTTTTCACTTTACACACTGTGTAAGACATTTCTAACGTATTTCCACAAATTTTTTTTTTTACAGATAGCAAGCCGAGTACAAAGCTTTCTTTATAAGGAAGCAAAAACATTCGAAGCAATTATTGCGAAAATTTCATTTACGCATCAAAATAACCCATTTTTTGTGAAATATAAGCCAGCCTCTTTTGCGGATATTGCATTCTTACTGTAGCAAAAGCACCAATATTTTGTAATTCTGTACATATAATTATTAATAGAGTGATGCACCATACTAGATCTCGGGATTCTATATAATGTGTCATAAAAATATTTATCATCACGCGGTAAATGATATTTTAGAAGGAATTACTTGTGATGCAGTACAAGATACGTATAGATCATCTTCCTCGTGTGTGCGTCAAAAGTCTCCGCAGATATGCTCTCGCTCGCTTTGTATAATATAGGTATATACTGCATCATATTATTATTATTATTATGTTGCTATTCGGAGCTCAGAGGATAATCCTTGGCATACCTGAGAGAGTAAGAAAGAGAGAGAAAGAGAGCGTGTCCCCTGCGTCGTCATCCCCGAACTGCCATCATAATTTACGAGCGTACAGTATACATCCTAATGCTTGATTATCTTTTGACTGGATGGCACACGCCCGCAGCAGCCCTCCGCAGCAGCAAAATCGGTGGCTGCCTAGTTGTACTTAGGTCGTACAGTATTTAACCATCTGACGTGCAGGGGAAAGAGAGCTGTCGAGAGAATGGTACAAGAAAAGACCAGCGGCCGACAAAACTTTGAGACGAAAATTCTAAAGGGCATCATGGGGCTTGGCGGTGGTGGTATTAGTACTTAGTAATATGGTCATGCTACAGCTGATGCCTCCATATGGCTACATCGTTTCGGCCCAGGCCTCTTGACTCTGACAGGCGTTACGCGCACCCCCCCCCCCCCCCCCCCCCCCCCCCCCCCCCCCCCCCCCCCCCCCCCCCCC
>JAPYYV010050601.1:0-11728 GCA_030522625.1 Copidosoma aretas
TTTGATTGATGAATAAACAAGCTAACGCGAGAATCGCCCGTTTTTTCGTTGTTGCAGAAATCGACCAGTACACGTTTCACTGCCAAAAGTATCATGCTAAAGAGCCCGAAATTCATCTTACTGTCCGACGAACGAGCGGGAACTGCCAGGAAAGCCCGCACGATGCTCCACCACTCGGGCTTCCGTCGATCTGGTTGGAAAGAGAACGAAGATACGCCATGGAGTTGCTGCCTGTGAGGGGAAAAATCGGAGAAGATCGATCAATATTGCGCTCGACCACTCGAGGTGTTGGACGTCAAGGGGAAGCAAGCAGGGTTCACTTTGCGAATATTATTGCTATCATTATTATTATTATTATTATTATTATTATTATTCTTATTCTTATCATTATAATTATTATTACTATTGTCACTGCTGCGCTGCATTTTTTTTTATCGTTCGTCTACTGTAACGCGTATTATTATCTTCATTATTATTATTATTATTATTATTATTATTATTATTATTATTATTATTGTTGTTATTATATTAATAATAATAATATTCATAATATATCCACGTAATTTTTTGTAAACTCGGATAGGAAAAAAATGTTTAACAACTCTGAAGACTTCATGTTATAATCATACGTACGATTAATTTTATGATATTATTTTTTTATTTACGTACTTAGGTAGATTTTAAAATGAACGGATCAATTATCAAACTAATTAGATGAATAAATAAATTGTAATACGCAAAACAACGAATTGTCGGGAGCAATGCATTTGAAAAGCTATACACTGCCAACGTTTGTACAAAAATTTTTGATGTGTATACACGATTATTAATATTGTTCATCGACAATCTCTACTTTGCATTTGGTCTAGTGTTACCTACATAGAGTCTAAGACTTCAAACGAATGAAAATAATGACAGTACGGATTGTCCTTTTCGGTGTATGTACTGTCGTTATGTAATTACTTTTATTCTTTTTTAAACAAGACTTAGCAAACAGTGCGCTTGACTCTCTCTCTCCCTTTCTTTTTGCTGATACCGCCCCTCTTGTTATTGTTATTAATTAGCTAGAAGAATGAAAAACGAATTGCGATACCTTTGGTTTTCAAGAAATATTTCGTGACTTATAGTAATTGCGATAATTTTTCATTCTATTTTAATAAAAATCGGGCTTTCTATCGAAACCATCAATTCAAAACATTGAAAGTCACAAATTTGTTCAACAACATAGATAAGATTTAAAATTTTGATTATCATCTTTGAAAAGTAACATTCTATAATCTGTCCATACTTTCACGAATCATTTAAATTTAAGGATTGGTAAATGTTAGAATCATCGTACCCTTGTTCTTTCTGTTTTCGATTTTATTTATATTATGGTAAGTTATTATACATTAATCGATGTTATCAGCTTTTGCCGTTTTTTCTATATCGATGATAATTTTAATGAAGCTTTTTTTTCAATTATTTTTCATAGAAATCACGGCCTAAGAAAATTTCATCGAGTCGTGATGCGTAAATGTAATTATAGTTCATGTGTACGAGTTACCACAATCGACGAATGTGTTTACGGTTAATTTTCTTATTTTCTTCATCATTATGATATTATTATCATTATTTTTATTGTTATTATTTATGATAGAATTAATCGACAAATTACGTAGACTCGATCAATGATTTTCTTCATTTTACAAATCGTATAAAAAAACACAATAAAATGAGTCAAGTTGATATTTTTACTTCTTCAGTATTGGATGAGAAATAACAGTTGACGGTTTCAAAAAAATTCAAGCTACATTTAAAATCACAATTTTAAAAAATTCGTAATGTCATTCGCAAGTAAATAGTTTTTCGAATATCAATTTACTTTTCGCGCAAAGTTTATGTCACCGCACAATATAGTTATACAAAGCATGCAGCTAGCATAATTAACTAATAACGATGCACTAGGTTTCAAGTAATCTGCCTAATTGTTCAAACGAAATATTTGGTCGTCGATTTAATCTCACACGTACTTGAGTCTTGCTTATACACAAATAAACAATTTTATTGCAATAAATGTCAACGCATGTCTGCTCGTAGCGTTATTATTATAATAATTTTTACATGCCTCAAATCATAATCTTAATTACTAACACAATATTATTTGTAATAGCTCATGTAGAATTTATCTCGGGTACGTCCTAGCTTTATTAGTTTGAGCAATTAGGCTGCGGTTTCTGGAGTCGTTTGTAACGTTAAATAACAATTGTATTTCAATGAATTTTCATATAATTTTTTTGTCAAAGTGATAAGATATCGTTCTAATATTTTAAAGACATTATATTTTACAATGTTTCAAACCCACGCTGAACAATCGCAAAAATTAAAAAACAAAAGAACGTATTATCTAATAGTAGATACACCGAGTACTACGTAACGAAATACATAGAAGAGCTTTTTTCAGAGATAAATACAACAAAATACTATTATAAGCTGAGATATATTGATGTATATCACACAAGATGCTTAACGCACCCATATATAGTCATTGTATAAGAATAGATCATCCGCCCCCCCACCCCCCAAATCAGCACACACAGTTATACATTATTAACTCAGTTAGCAGTTTTATTAATTGTTACCCAATCAATAAAGACTTCGATTATGAATTTAATGGTGATTTTTATAATTATTAAGGCATGCGATTGTAAAGTGTGCGTGTGAGAATGCAAGCGAGTCGAAGAATGGAAGAGAAAATTACGGAAAATTAAAAAAGGCGTGAGCACGACGATTAAAAAAGTGAGAGGCGAAGAAAAGGAATGAAAGAAAATATACGATATGGTTATAGATGTGTATAAACGGAGCATATATTTTTGTACTTTACGTCTCGGGAAGCAAATAATTCTCTTTTACTAGCACGCACTTCTATTTTCTACGTCTTTCTTTTTTGCCTTCTTTATTTCTTTCCTCGACCAATCGGCATCGAAACATTTCGACCGGCGTCGAAAATTCAGTTGTAAAATTTTTTTTTTTGATCGAACCAACGTGATTCTAATTATTTTTGCAGACAGATTGCAAAAAATTGGAATTCGACGAAAAAAAAAAAAAAAAAAAAAAAATGGGGGTGTGACACTTGTCACTCGAAACGTTCAAAATGTCATACGCACACCCGCGTCTCTTGTTTGTTTTGATGATCGTGCGCGTTTTACCATTTTCTTTTCACATGTACGATAGCCCATTCACGCTCTTGTGTATAATGTGTATACGCACATGAGAATCCTTTTTTCACCGACCCGTTGCCTCGACTACGACCGGCGGTATAGTCATCAATCCCTTTTTTTTAAGTTTATCAATTTATCCTATTCTAAATTATTGTATTATAATTACTATCATTATTATTCTGCAAGCATGAGTATGTTCATTTTTTGTACAATAAAAGTATAAATTACAAAATAATCTCCTCTAACTTATTTCCATTCCTCTACAATCATTGTTTCAGCAATTAAAATGGCCTCGTCACCAAAAGTTCGAGGAGATTCAGTTTTTTCCAAAAAACGGTGAGTTATATAACAATTACTCAGTTTGTTTGGTAGAAACTGAAATAATGTATGCAGTAAAATACAAAGTATTCGAAACGACGAAGCTAATAAAAAGTTTTTCTTTAGTGTAATAAAAAGAGTTGATGAAACGAGATAAGTCCAAGAGTCGCTAAAATTATCGAGGATCCAAAGTGTATCCTGATTATGCTGTCACAGCTCGCAAACCTTAAAAAGTGGATTCACCATGTGTTGAGACCGTGGAGTATGCATGACATCACGCAGCGATAATCAAACTATCAACCTACAGGAAAAACAACGACATCGAAACCACTTGAATTAAATCTAGACATGTGATGGCGGCTGTAACATTACACGATGTTTCCATTTCTGTAGGCGGATGAACAAAAATTAAAAATAATGGATAGAAAAAGTACTCGTATAATGGTCATGCCATGACTCATTAGAATAGCTGCAGAACACACTTCCGTGCGGATTTTTCTTTGCAGTCTCCATTTATATACAGTATGCAATATGTACGTTCGTTGGTGGGCGTCCCCTTGGGTCGGGTGCAGGTTGAAAGGATACGGGCTTGCTGCGACCCAGTAGCACTACAGATCTCTTTAACGCATAACATACACAATTTTCGCGTGAACTATAAGAAAAAAAAGGTGCATTATGCACCGAGATACATTGATGCAATTATTTATTAGTTCAAACGTATGCTGAAGATTATTTTTTGTATAATCTTACCATATCCTGTAAATGATTTTTTACTGAAATACCACAAATTGATGCTCGGTTGTAAATTAGTAGCCTAAATTTTATATCATATCCAAGTAATGAAAAAACTATTTCGATACTTTTCAAGCCAGTCTTGGTGGATTCTTCCCTAAAAATGAGCGAAAACAGCCATAATTGGAATCCTCCAAGCCAACAAACAAAACGCCAGATTCAGCAAGCGGTGCGGCGAACGGAAGCTCGTGATAGAGGGTAAAAAGAGCGTATAACCCTATGGGGCATAATACGATGAGTATAATATAGGTATACTTAGTAGTATCAAACATACCTGCATATACACACCTGCCGAGCGAAGGAACACTCTCGCACTACACTTGTATATACACCTTATACCCATCAGAGAGCCGCTGCCCTCGCGCGCCCAGTAGGTACTAGGTATACACAAGTACCGCTGCTGCTGCAGCAGCAGTTGCTCCCTACTCTCCCTTGTCCTTCCTTTTTCCTCCATCGTGCTCGTTTTGCTCTCTTACAAAAGGCGCGACTCTCCGCGCCGTTGGCTCCCAGCACTGGGTCAGTAGGCGCCTTCTTCTCTCTTTCTCCCTCTATCCTCGCCTCCTCTCCTCCCTTTTCTCCCCGCCCCGTTTTAGCGCTCATCGCGCCTATATACCTACGGACACTCACTTATTTATACGCGCGCGTGCACACCTCTGCATTTTCTCAGCCGCTCCACATTGTGGTACACACACGTAACATGTCATATACGAACATTGTGCACAGGTACGAGCGCGTCATTTGCAAAACAGCCGAGATAAATCGTCGTCGTCTGTGCTTCCGTTCGGCGCCGCGTGTAAGGATAATCGGGAATCGCGTCACGATCCTCGCCGCGAAAGACCGAACGATCCGCGCGGATGCTGAGCCATCGTGCCGGCCCGAGTGCAGTGTGCTCGATCGCGCCGCTAATGGTGCGCTGATTATCGCGATTTGGCCATTGTGGACGATTATGCGTGTGCTATTTGTTCTTTGTGCGTTTTTTGTACTACTTGGTTGGTTTGAAAAAAAAAAAAAAAAAAAAAAAATACAGTTTACACGTTAGGTTTAGTTTGATGGCTCCATGGCTCAAATGTCCAGGGTGATGTTTGGCTAGCGAGACACGATCGAAATTTTAAGTGTACAAAGTAAAAATAAAAAAAGTGTCATTCTAGTCGACGGCTGGAAATATTATTGTCCTTTCATTAATTAGCTGCTTATTCCAGTGACATGCTATTAACTATGGTCTCGAACCATTCGTTGATGGAAACATGAGCCACAATTGCTCACAACTGAGCCACACTAGTCGGGTGCAAGCTGGAATACGTTTGACCATGATCAATTTATACTTCTATCATCGCATCAAACGAAAAAAGTCATTCACGCACCCAAATTGGAAGATCAACGTTGCTTCATTTGCGTACTATACCCTCGAAGAGACACTCACACCCGCCGACGATGCGCGGCAATAAATTGTGCCCCTCTCCAGAAAAACGATCCAAGCTCTCTCACGTGCGCGAGCATGAAAACATAATCGATCGGAAGGATGATACAGCTGATGGACCAGAGGAGAGCCCTGCAGTAACAAAACGCGCGACGGGGACGAAAAAAAAACTCGCGCCCGTCCCCCTCGGCACAACCGAGAGGAGCAAAACGGACATCGGTTGGCGCGCGTGCGAAAACTCGTTTCTTTGTTTTTATTACGAAAAAACTTGCGAAACAAAGCCGAAACTCCAGCGGTTCGGTATCCTCCCTCTCCTTGACTTCCATTCGGCTCGTGCGGGTCAAAGCTTTTTTGCATCCTCGCCGGAGACGATGGGTGAAAAAAAACAATCAAAGGCGCGACGACGAGGTGTCCCAGAGCCGCGGTTCCCCTTCCCAAAGGAAGCTCTTCGCGCCGTACTACACTCGCCGGATTGCGAAATTCGCGAGCGCGCCGTTTCTCTCTCTCGCGCTCCTGATGCAAGCGCCCGAAGTACGAATACGCTTCTCCGTCCGATGGTGCGGCGGTGAAAAGAGGCGTGCGTGTTGGTTTCGCCCATTCGTCCCGTCTTTGTCGCCACCCACTCGGCTAGACTCCCGACACGAGCGACCCACACGCGCTCTCCGGCGATTCTTGTAAATCAACCCGTGCAGTACGTATATTAATACACTCGTATGGACTTCCGCTCCGGCCCGCACGCGACTCGCAATCGGTTTTCACATAATACACTGCGGAGTCCGCCGCCGGAAATTGCAGGGGACGACTAATATGTATAATATATGTATTTTCCGCCCAGCATCAGCGGCTGCAGCCTGGTTTCTCGCGGATCTCCGAGCGATGTGCTTCTTGCCGTGCATTGTAATAGCGGTATAATAATGATAATAATAATAATAGGTGTATATGGGTGTATTAGTGAAATATATAATATGATGCATTGATAACAATGTCGTATAAGGGGGAGGGGGGGGGGGGGGGGGCGAGCTTGTGTAACAGTTCGGCTTTCATGGCTGTACGTTATACGTGGGGAGTGCAGTATATAACGTGAGGTAATCCGTCGATTATTCGAATCTCTATTTGGGGCAGTGGGATGGAAGAGTGAAACGTACAAGTGTTTTCTAGCTGAGTCATTTTTTCATTGAGACACCATGACGTCACCTGGAATACACGTTACAATCGAACGTTATCGATCCAACGATGAATCGGTCATTCGTGACTCGATTGGACGTTTGACCGAATGATTTTCTCAAAACGCAAAAGCAGTGTACCCGCTCGTTCGATCGCTCTCGTGCGGCCGCGGAGATGGAGGGGAAAAAGATCTTTCCGAGCGCGCCGAAGCGGCAAAAACTCGTCACTCCGAGCCAGAGCCACGCGCTCCCGTAACACAAAGGGGACTCTCGTAATAAAGAAAGAAAGAACGAACGCACGGAAGAAAGAAACAGTTCCGCGCCGCGGTACTTACACTCTCGTATACGAATCCTTTGCGATCGAGAAACTTGAAATGACCAGCCGTCACCCCGCGCAGCGGCTCGGCTAACGGCATCGAAAAATGCAGTTACATTACACGATCGAACAAACGTCCTGTTACCCATCGCCGAGCCCTCCCTTTTCTTCTTCCTTCTCCTTTTCAATACACACCACCGCATCCTCCGGCGCACGAAGGTCCTTCGTCACGATCAAAAAGCCCATTCACAATGGGGATCGATCGACCCATCACCGCCCGATCGAAGGACGAGCGGATGCAGGTCCGCGCGCACGTGAACAGCGGCAGGCCGTTTTTGTTTTTTTTTGTTTTGTGTTTTTTTTGTTAACCCCGTGATTTTCATGCACACGATTTGTTGTTTAAAAACTTTTCCACTCGGGGACCATGAAGTTAACGCGAAAATGACGCAACACGGGTTAATCTCTTGGTTCCCAAAATCAATCCTTTTGTGAAACGTTTATCCCCGATAAATTGCATACCCCCAGCTTCCGAGGTCACAGGGTATCAATGAGATTTTATGGATGCACGAGCGCTGGTCCAAGAAACCCGGTGCCAAATCGAAGCTGCCCCCCCCCCCCCCTGCTCCTCAACAACCCCAGCGAGCGAAAAGCTACTGCACCTCGGGAGGGGGGGGGGGAGGGAGAGCGTGTTCCCATGATCATGGCCCCGATGTCATCTGCTCAGAGCCGCCGAAGCACGCCCGGGAGGGTATAAAAATAGTGTCGCCTACCCCGGCTCCTCGGCTTCGGAACTTTGTGTCTCGGGGGCCGCGCGCGCGGGAGCCGGCGGAGAAAAAACAAGTCGGGCGCTCGCCGGGGCGAACGATCGTAAACCCATAAATGCCGACGACGACGGGGACGAAAGGCCCGGGCGGCGCTGGCGAAAATTATCGTTGTTGTCATTATTATCATTATTACCTCGGCGGATCTTTCTGCGATGCGTGTTCCATTATACGACGGGCTCGCCTCGGGCCTCCTTTTGCGAATTGCGGCTCCCGACCTTGGGATCGCGCATTCTTCCTCGGCCTCCTCTGCTCTCCGTCCGATGCGCGCCTCCTTCGTTGCCGGTCGCTCCCAGCCTTGGGCGCGTCTATTCCTCGCGCCCGAGCACCAACGGGTGACGGGTGAGGGTTTTGTTTCTCCCACTTTTCTTCATTTTTCTTTTTAAGGAGCGGACGGGGCTTTTGAAAAAACAATGTGTCATCGAGCGTATAGCCATTCCAAACGATGCATGCGCAGCGGAGGGATGACGGTTCAACCCCAACGCGTCCGATGACGCACAAGCCTACTCTTCGGAATCCGAGAAAACGCGGGGGGCATAAATTTCAGCCCCACGGTGTAAACACGGGCAAATCGTTGCTTTTATCATCGACACCCTACGCGCCGCTGCAGGTCCATCCGAGAACGTGCCCCGTATACAAGGCGTTACAACGACTCGACGACGAGTGGTATACGTGTATATAAATACGGGCCGTAGCGCCCCAACACTCGCTCGGACGCACAAGAGAGAGAGGGAGGGAGGGCCCGGACTATGAGAAGTAAATAAAGGAAAATATTAGTGGCCGCGTCCGACCGATTGATTCTCCTCTGAAGCTCTCGTTAGGGAAAAGTGGGAAAACACAAACGCGCGGGGGGGGGGGGGGGCGGGGAGAACCCGGGGGCCGCCGGGGGACACGCGGGAGCGCTGGCAGCGGCTGGTAGGTAGTAAACCGCTGGCTTTGTCGCGGGAAAATAAGGCGCGCTCATCGGCGGAGGGTCCCCGTGGAGTAGGCCGGGGGAGGGGGAAGGTACGAAGATTCACGGGAAGAAGAAGAAAGTCCGTGAGAAGAGGAGGCCGTGTGCCGCAAGTTTACGGTTCTAATATGGCTATGGGAATATTGGACGCTGGCGTTGCGATTATTCGGAATAATATGATTGCCCCGGGCGTCCCTGGCCGGCGCACCGTATTTTCCCCGGCGCTCCCTGGTACGACGCCTCGTTCTCAAAGGAGCCGCCCCGCCTGCGACGACGACGCCTGTGCTAGCGGAATGCCGATGGCAAAGTCGAGCTTTTCCGCGATAATGGGGGCCCGCCCGGGGCTGTATATCTCGTTGCGCCCAAGTAGTTCCTGCATATATACCTGTGTTTTATAAATATAACGCTGATGGAGTCGTTCGAGTCGTTTCGGGCCGGTAGGAACTGCTGTAAACAAGATGCGTGAGTCAGTTTGTGGGCTTTTGGTGACTTGGGACAAATAATATGACGCGTGCTTGTCGTCTGTGTGTGTGATTCATGCGTTTTTGGGGACGGGGTTTTTGTTTTTTTGATCAGTTTTACTTCAGTACGGAGATTGAATTTAATAATTCGAGAGGTCAGAGTCAGTGGAAGTATCGTTGTGAGTTTTAGGA
Source organism: Copidosoma aretas (assembly GCA_030522625.1). Classification (NCBI taxonomy): domain Eukaryota; kingdom Metazoa; phylum Arthropoda; class Insecta; order Hymenoptera; family Encyrtidae; genus Copidosoma; species Copidosoma aretas. Next base: position 9,633 of record JAPYYV010050601.1, read on the forward strand.
AGACAACATATGGGAATCAGAGTACGATAGAAAATGCCTATGCCTGGTTTCACTTGCAACATTAATTTTGCCTACCTCGGGCATTTTTGCAACCCTGGTACGCCCTAGGTAGGAAAAATAGGATTCGACACTCATGTGCATCCGACCAGGGGGGTCCCAGGGGCCGCCCTGGAGGTATGCACGTTTGTGACGAAAATTACTATTTTTAGTCGAATTGGTAAAAAAAAAAAAAAAAAAAAAAAAAAACCATTCAAATTAAGTGCAATGACAACATGTATTACAATGCTTTATTTTTTTGAGTACGTGTATTAAGAGGCATGGCTATCGATCCTCGGGTATCGATCTTTTACCCCACCAACGGAGCTATACCCGTTACAAAAGCTCAAGATGTTTAGTTAAAAATTGTTCACCCTCAAACTATTCATCGCCAGCGTATGCCACGATACAATAAGCAACGAATTTTTCGGACGCAAAACCACCGGTATAAATGTTCGCTGGTTCTCGAAAGCGCGAACGCATCGGCCGCGAGAAGACCCGAGCATCCACGGCTGCGGAGAAAAATCGCAAGGCCCCGCGCGAGCGGAGCCAACGACACGGCAATTTTCCGCGCGAGAGAAAGACAGAGGTTGCACCGCGACATTGAATCACCGCTCGTGCGCGCGTAACGCGAACGCAGCTCTCGACTTCCGCGTGCGCGTATATAACGCACGTATACGCGCGCGCGCGCGTATCGCGCTAATCTCTTTCGCGCTCGCTCGCGAGTGCAGAGCCGATGGCCGAGACAATGACTGAACAATGAACTTGGACAATGATCTTCGCGTTTGCGCAATCGGTGGCCTTTTTTTCGCCCCCCCCCCCCTTTCCCCCGCCCTTTACGAGCGGTGCGCGCGCACGTGTGGGTGATAAGGCGAGTGTGCGGTGCGCAAAGCGGCGGCTGGAGCGAAAAATGCGGAGCGGAGACAAAAAAAAACGTCGGGGAAAAACACGCAAATGCGTGGACGCTGTTGTCAAGGCTGTGGGGTTTCTGGGAATTTTCGTGCGCGCGTTTTTTCGAACTGCGTCGAGGCGCGCTGATGAACAATCGTCGGGCATTGATACACAGTTGTCTGGAAAGTGTACGATAAATTTTTATCCGTCCATTCATGATTTGTTCTTAACGACACGATCGAATGCTCCGACGCCGATCGAGGGCCCATCGGAACAAAACACATATTTCAACGCCCACGAGTGACGGAGCGGATGAAAATGCACCAGCCGACTGGCTCCACGTGATAGGAGAAAACAACAAAAAAACCCAAGATCCCCACGAGCGAGAAACTTGAGAGCGCGTTCCAGCTATACGTCATTATTAAGTATTCTCCGTTCTTAGTGGCCGAAAATTGGCTTATCGGTAACCCTCGTAGTAGATTCAGGGGGGGCTCATCTAGGAGAGGGAAAAAAAAAGTAACCAAGAGTATATCGTCGACCGGCGCCTACCGGCATTCCTGCACGCGCTCATGGCCGGCGGCCCCAACGCCGGGGGTGAAAGACTCCCCCTTCCCGAGCTTCCCCGAATCTGATCTCGAAAGATGAGCGCGATTATTCGGCCATTTCCTCGGCGCCCCCTCCCCCCCGGATTTTCTTAACGAAAAGGATACGCCCTGTATATCCGGTCGAGCTGCGCGTGATTCGTGCGCGAATGATCCATGAACTTTCGGGTATATTATACGACTCTATCGGTATAGTCCTTGTATATGTAACTTTTTGCGCTCCGTTTCACCGTAAAATACACAACGGACGCGCGTGTCCCGGCCGACGTCGATTGCACAGCTGGGGGTCACAATTAAAATCACGGGAGAGATGAGCAGCGGGCGATAACGGGACGAGGGACAAAGGTGTCCTGCGAAACCACGAATTCGTGCGACCGAGGTGTCGGAGGACGGCGTAGTTTATGTCCTTTCTCCCTCATCTCGGGGCTGCTTTCTTCTGCGATGCGCCTATAGTTTCGATGCCAATCAACCGGCTCTGCGCAAGGGAGGCTGGAACAACGGCGAAAAAATGGGGGGGGGGGGGGCGCCCTTTGTCGCGCGGCGGGGGGCCGGGTTTGGGGGGGGGGG
>JAPYYV010050739.1:0-11115 GCA_030522625.1 Copidosoma aretas
TACTGAGCAGTGAACGATCAAGAACAGAGTAAGAATTAAGGAGATCATGTTTCGTGAGTAAACTATCTTACACTTGAAACTTAAATAGAGTAGTTTTTAATAACGCATACGCATACACAGTAAGGTCAGTAAATTGACTACATAACATTATACATGCATGAGTCAAAAACGTGATATTCCGGTGTGTGAAAGGGGATTTTCAAAATTCAGTATTTATAATAGTTTTATTATTTTTTCTATGTTACGCGAGTTCCAAAATAGCTGGAAACTTTTGGGCTTGGCTCTATTGTCATTTTTAGAAAACACATGTTAATTTACCTGGGATCTTTCAAAAACTTCAAAAAAGCATTACAGGTCCGTTATATCTTACACCCAAACTTTGTGTACGCAGTACAACTATTTTGTACACAACGAAAGTACACAAATTTTGTGTAATTTTCTCAAATAATAAGTGTAAAATGGCAAAGTACACAAAACTTTTAAGTGTGCTGTTAAGAAATTCAATGTCCCATGTCTGATCGGCTTATATACCGACAATGTAAACCATCACGTACATCACTAGTGTTTCTGCACCTTTTTCAAATCTTTTCATGCTCAATTACTAATCTTTCCAAGTCAACGAACAAAAACTTCGTACTAACGAAATCTTGAGAACTCATTGACGCCGCCGATCCAGCTCTGATATACTTGACGAAGATTCAAAACGATGATCCCCCGTCGTTCTCGCTCGACTCGCGTGGATTCGCTGCTGCGTAGGTGAGAAGAGGAAGGAGGGATTTATAATACACCACTCGAACGCCTGAGCTTGATATATACACTCCCTCGCATATGCATCCTTTAATAACGCCGTAAGTACGGCTTAAGCTCCCAAGCGCTCGCTCGCTAGTTAGTTAGGGAGAGTCACGCCTTGGAGCTGCTCCCTCCGTCTTCTTTTCTTTCCACTTCCATTCCCGCCCTCGCCCGCCTGCCCGGGATCAATATCGCATTATTATCATTACCCTCCCCGGAATACTTCATTTCGGTGCGGGGCTTCGCTATTACGGCCAACGCGTATATTTCTCGCGATTAAATCTCGTAATGCTGAAGAATGAAAATCGGTTCGGCGGCCGCGTGCAGGTTGTAATATTCGTGATCCAGCCCCCCCCCCCCGCCCCCCAAGGCACACCCGCGCCCATGCAGTTGAGATTCAGCGCGATCGCTCAAACCGCGCGGCTAATGTACTCGCGGTGCAGCCGCAAATTGGAAAAACCACTCGATCCGTGGATAAATCACCCGAGAGGGCGGTAAAAAAAAAATGCCTCGGCTCCCCCGTCCCGCGGCAGCGCTCAAAGTTACTGGCCTAATGCGGCGCGCGCGCGCGCGGCGAATTAAAAAGTGCCGGCGCGAGCAGAAGGGACGCGGAAGTTGGCCGCGCGCGCGAGTATACCAAGGCGCCGGGCCGGATTATCAAATTACGCGTGATCAGCTGCCGGTGCGGTTGCGCGACGGCGAAACTTACCCTCTGAATACTTTACCGCTCGTTCCCGGAGTCCGCGGCGGTGGCATCGGGAAATAAAAGTTTAATCACTTCCGAAGAAATCTCATTAATCGTCGTTCCGAGTGCGGGGGCCGCTGACACCGCGGAATTAACCGTTGACTGGCTGCCGGGGCGCCGCTTTTCGCTCGCTGCGCGGAACAGGAAGATTTTTCATCTCCGAACGCGGGGGGGGGGGGGGGGGGGAACCTTTGGGGGGGACACGGCCGCGCGGGCCCCCCCCCTGCCGACGCGGGCACTCTCACGCGTCGTTGTTCGCGGATCGGAGAATTTCGCATCGGGATCGTTCTCGCGTCCGATCGTAACCTACCCGAACTTTGGGAGCAGTGCAGCGTATACAGGGAAATACCGGGGAACGGGACGCTGAATACTCTGGCGGTAGACAGCAGCGGAAGAAGTCTGTTCTCCGTAGAGAGGAGGAGCGGAACGGCCGGTGCTTTTTTGCTTCTCCCCCTCTCTTTCCTTAACGCGGCTCGGGAAAATAGTACCGTCGTCTCGCCGCCCACCGCGGCCTCCGGCTCGGCCGGGTAATCCAGATGAGAAATAAGAACGGAAAGACCCGGGCGAGGGGGTGCTTGCTTAGGCTGCGCGCGGACAAAATTGTAAAAGGCGACCGTGGAATCGTGGGTTGAAATAATTTGTTCATCCATGCCGGTCGGAAGAAAAACCGTTCGACGAGGAGCCGAGGCAAATGATCGCCCGGGGGGGTACGCGAACGAGTGACATAATCCACGGCATATGAGTAATATGTGTATGGTACAAGGAATACACTTCGCTCCTCCTTCTTTTGAGAAATAATGATAACGTCTCGGTTGCTGCCCGGTGACTTCAGCGAAGGTCCGCATCGTTTGATGAAAATCATTAAAAAGAGAAAATTAATCTTCGTTTTGATGGACACGTCACGGGTGAAAAAGAAGATACGCGCCAATTTATTTTTCAATACCTTCCAGCGTCGTGTTTTTAGAATACAACAATCTTCTCAACGTTGATACTTGGAGAAATTCCCTGTTTGTTTCTTTTTTTTTTTTTTTTTTTCTTCGTAGACGTTGTTTTTTATTTGATCCCTATTCACCTTGTTATGATGTGTGGCTTGTATTCCGCACGCAAGTCTCTGCATCGTTGCGCCTTGCGAAAAATAACGCGACTCGCTCTTCTCTGGGAAAAGGAGCAGCGTACTTAAAAAATGATCGATATACGTATTCTGCCGAGGCGGATGGATCGGGCCACTCGAAAAAGAGAACGGCAGAAGATGAAAAGAAAAAAATGGCACCTCGAGCGATATCGGGCCGAAGCGTCTCTCCCGCTCTGCTCGCAAAGTTGAGTGCCATCGACGAAACGTCCTAAAATCGGCCGTCATCCCGGCGCTGCTGCCACAACGCTCCCTCCCTCCGGCAGCAGCCAGCTCCGGCGCGATCGAGCGAAGAGCCGTCCTCTCGCGACGATCGAGGGCCGCCGATTCTCCTCCGCCGGGATTTTCGCGCCAAGGGTTATAATATACGTATGTATACCGGGGGGGCGGGGGGAGAGACGCCGAAGACGAACAATCCCCGGGCGCGTTAAGCGCGTCCTTCGTTAGCACGAGTGGGCGGGGATGCCGTGAAAATTTGATCGTTACCGGGGGCACAGAGTTTCCTCCATTCCGACGCTCCCGACGCCCCGGCGAGGCACCGTCGATTTTCACGGTTATTACACCCCCGGGCAGAGTTAATTGGGCATCGCGTTCTCGAGAGCCTCCCCCGAGCGTGGATTTTTCAACTCGCCCGTATTCGCCCGTCTTGCGCCGAGTATTACGTACCTCGGGCTCGGCCGGCTACGTCCGACGGTCAATTTTATAGAGAGCGACTCGCGGAACGGAGCGTCTGTTTGCCCACCGGACGCGGGGGGGAAAGTGGAGCGACAGCGGCGGTGCGAGCAGACGTGCCGCGGAAGAGCGAAAAACGGATCCCAAGATCGAACCCACGCGCGGCGCGTACTCTGCTCCCCGTATCCGCCGGCTTCGGTTGGTGCGAGCAGAGGGGGGGGATGATACATAAATGGGGCGCGAAGGGGGGGGGGTGGAAACTTGGGGCGCGGGCGCGCCGAAGCGGAGTGGCACCTTTCCGAGCCACTGATCCGAGGATCACAGGTATTACTTTGCCGCCTCCCGTGCGCCCGAGCGACAGACTCATCCGAAAAATGTCAAAGCCCCATGGGCACGTACGCCACGTATACCGAGCGCCACACGTGTATTATCTCACCGACGACGCGAGGGTTTCTGCCCGTGGAAGCTCCGTGCCTTTCTTCGTTCGTTAGCTCTTCCCGTCCCTCCTGCTTTCGGTCGCTCGGCTCGGTTTTTATCGAATTGTATTTTTGGACGGAGACGAGGCTGCACGGGATCGAGGGAGTCGTTGGAACGTATCACCTTTAAAAAGACTTTGGGGCTCCTTTATCATCGTCCCGTTGTGTTTGGAAAGAAAGCGTACTGCGACGTGCAGATTATTCGCAGCATATTTTTTTTCTTTTTTTCTCATAACAATGGTTCTTCACCTTTGTTCGTGTATTGTCTCGATGCTCACGATTTTCACCCGTCTCCGTTGCTGCTTCGTTTAATGCCCGACCTGGGTTTTTCAATGCAATAAAGCAATAAGAAATAATAACTAAGTTTTTTAGTACATTCTTCCCATTGGCCGCGCAAAGTCCCAACACACAGCAACATCCAAAACACGAATCCCACTCGCTCCACGCACAAGGCAATGCATCGGCAGGCCGCTATCGCAAGAATGAAAGCTATTCCGCGCAGGCACGCCAACAGGGCGACAGCAGCAGCAGCAGCGGCAACAAGCTTAACACGTTTCCCGATGCTGTAATCCCCTGCTCCACGAATTCTCCGTTCCGAAACAAAAAAAAAAAAAAAAAAAAAAAACAAAAAAAAAAAAAAAAAAAAAAAAAAAAAAAAAAAAGAAAAAGAAAACAACAAAAACAACCCCGGAGCAACAGAATCCCCTGGGGGGGACAGCCGTACACCTGTATCGAAATTAGTTGGAGTTTGGCATGTACGTACGGTTCGGGGTCACGCACGTACACACACAGCGTTCGGCATCAGCGGCGTAACGATTTCTCCCCGGGTGTCCTGCGGAGTCGCAACCGCTGTCTCTTCCTGGCACTCGGGGATCACACCAGCACCCCCTGCCGGTAGTGCAGTTGTCACGCGCCTCTGTACCACAGCTGCCGCTCGATTAACGAACCAACGTACAGGAGGCCGGGGGTGCAAGACGCTCGGAAAATGTCAATACGGCGCGGAAGGGGGTGGGAAGCGTCGTTTTCTCGCGGCGGGGGAATTCGCCCCGCGCGACGTCCTGCTGGGAGACGGCCGCGCGCCGGGGGAGTTATTCGCGCTGATGAAATTCGCTCTCCCGAGTATACAATGCGCGCGTTTGAGATCATCCTCGATTTTGGGAGAAAGCTTCGCCCCCGAGCTTCGGTTCCAGGCGCACCGGCACTGCGAGCGCGCTGTGCGAGAAACCTGCCGTGATCCGAGCACGCGGGGCGGAAAAAGAGAGCGCACGAAGCGGAGGACGGAGCCGGGAAAGAAAGAGTACGAGCAGCGCTCTATCTCTCCCCCGGCCTCGCGCCGACAATGGGAGAGCGGAAGAAGCGGGGCCGCGATTGTTACGATTCAAGCGGCTTGCATGATAAAACTCGTGCCTGCGCGAAACGAGGGAGCGAGAGTCGGGGGCCCGCTCGTCAGAACGAAAACATTCGAGGCCGGCATGAAAAGGTGAAATTTCAATTACCCTAATGCCCCGGGAGGGGTCTGAAAAAGCGATAAGCCTCGGCCCTCCGTGACTGAGAAACTTTCGCCGCGCTGCTGCGTGTGTGTGTACCGTAATACACTGGCCGACTTTATTCGTTTTTCCTCGCCCCCCCCCCTCCCCCCCTCCACCTTTGTCTCTCGTTCCTTCTTCCTTCCTTTCTGGGCGACGCCGTACGCGCGCCGCGGCACGCGAGAGAGCAGCGGACGAAAAATGCGCGGGATGCACGAAACAAATAAAAAAGGGCAATCTCATATCTTCGAATTCCGAGGATTCCCGACCGACTGGTATAGGAGGTGCGCGATGGGTGTGTATATTCATGCATGCACACACGTGCTCGTGGTAACGTTATTTACGACGCGATGGGAGCCGAGTTTAATACACTCTGTTGAAAAATCCTTTTTTTTTTTCCCCCGTATATTCGAATTTCTCTGTTTATTCTCGTGATTTTTATTCGTGTTCCATTGATTGGGAAGGACAAACGATTCTGGACACATCAGTTCCACCTCTACAGAGCGAGCCAATTTTTTTTTTAGAGTAAGTAAATGTCTTGCTCAACCTACAGTGGGCAAACACGAGTGAAACCTTTCGTCACACGCTAGTCCGAAAAAAGCCAATAGAGCACATTTGCATGTGACGACGATAGGTGAGTTTGACGGGGAAAACATTCGCCAGTCATTTGGTTTTATCTGCTGATGGAGAGAGAGTTTTCAGAAGAACTGGCCATCTACAGCCGATGGGAATTTTAGGTGGATCGTAAAATCGAACGAGGCTTCGAAGTGCTTGTATTTTCAGGGAATCGCTTCGCGGTATGCCGGATCATTACAGGGCGAGTCTATATACGTACCTCACACTTTCATATCCACGGAGAATTTTTATTTTCATCGTACGAAAGGAGCGTAGGATGATAGGACGAAACTCTGATGAACAGAGCTTTCGTGACAAGTTCCCGGCAATAAAATTTGTCGATATCGTTCGGAAATTAATATTAGGCGATTATTACGTGCCCTCGTTTCGACGAAATGTAATCAAGGAATAGCTCATTTTCGAGGGTCATATACGACATTCCAGAAGCAGAGCTAGCGATGACAAAGGGACCATGGCATCTCTCGCTTCTGATCTACTACAGTTTACCTTTTTTTTTCCCTCTCCCACGGAGCAGAAGTAATGCTCGCAGCATCCGTGGGATTGGCGTCGATATTCGCGGAAGGTCATTGGGTGAGCGAGTGGGCGTAAAACTCGCGTTAACTTTCATGGAAACGTTATGAGCTCGAATTATTCCCGGATGAGCGGTTTCAGGAATAGAGCCCCTTATTTGCCGAGACGTGGCGTATTAACTTTTTACTGCCTCTCGTTCAGCAGTACTCGACCTTCATTCATTCCACTTTCGAAACTCTAGATTTTCCTCGTGAACACGTTATCAAATGACCGAATAATAATAATTCATTTTTTTTGGACCGTTGTAAAGTCAAACGTATTAGGAAATCTAATTCTGCTGTAATGTACAAAGATTCATCCTACGTATAATCGTGTTAAATAATGGTAGGAATAATAATTAATAATTTTCATGCATCAGTGTTACTAATGAACTTTATTATGATAGAATTTAATGCACCAACCGAAATAGTCTACGTGCTCGCCTAATGTATTATGCATCACTCGCTGATCAGTCAATTATTTCCCGTTAATTCAATTGTATTTTGACACATAATATTCGAAAGGCAGTATCAATTTTCAATCCGCTTTACTAATATCGCTTACAGTTTCATTAAATATCATCTGAAATTGTACGTTGTCCGAATTCTTGTGCTTATTTATAAAAAAAAAAAAAAAAAAATACCCAAACCATCAGTACTGCGTGCTCAACAACCGCGCTCCATTGACTCTTTTGATCGGTCCCAAAAGGAAAAACCGTGTCGATCCATCGGACACTTTGCACGCAATGATATTCTCGTTGTCAACAATACGTACAAACGCAGCCACTCCTAGAATTCCCGTTCGGAGCGAGCTAAAAGGAAAAAAAGAACAACGAAGAAACGAAGATGAGCAACGAGAGCACCCGTCGGCACTGCGTGCTCGCCGTTTTCCGCGAGCATTAGCGTGATTAAAGAAAAAGCCCTCGTCCCCGTCAGAAGTGGCATTGTTTGCTGGAAACCGGGGTGGTGGGGGGGGGGGGGGCGAGCGGGAAGACCGGCCGCCGGTAAACTCGGCGCTCGAAAATAGGTTAGCGCGGAGGGGGCGATCGGAGCGACGGGCGCTGCCGCGGCGTATCTGGAGTGCAATAATGTTTAGCAAGCGGATGCGACTCGCACGACTGCTCCGCGCCTCCTCTCCGCACGGCCCGCGGAGAAAGCCGTCGTCGTCGGTGCGCCCCGCGCGCGTACGCCTCGCGCCTCGGCTGCTCGGGCCCATTGTCTCCTTTCGTCGGGGCGAACTCCATTCCCCTCATCCTGCGCGGAGTAAGGCGAGCGGAATCTTTTTCCCCCGGCACGTACAATTGAAGTAGTTCGCGAGCCAGAGCAGTGTGAGAGCTTTCGAGAGTTCGGACGGGAAAAAGAGAGCGGCCCCGCGTTCCGTGACCATAGTCGGTCCATCGTGCGAGATCCACACCGCTCGGTCCGTATAATAGTTGTGAACCATGATGAGGATACAATCCAACGCTAGATCGTCCATTTGTTACCAATCGGTTGGAGCAGCCCCGCCGTAATTTCCAAGGGCAACGACCGAAGCCATTCGTTCCTTCCCCGCGCACCCTGTACATTTGTAGACCAGACAGCCCCGCGTATCGACGTATCGATGTCCTGTCGCTTGCCTCCACTCTCGGTTGGTGGCTCCAGTCCAGCAAAGAGAGAGAGAAAAAAAAAGGGCAAACCGAACCGAACGCTCGTCATAAATTGGAGCGGATGGGTATGGGTACTCGATGATTGTGAAAAATCGCATCGGCACCTCCAACGCTCCACCAAGTCCGTCGCTCGGCCGACACCGATTCGCAATAACCCTCGGCGGTACGCACTCGCCTCGGAAAGCAGGTCGCTCGCACGCACACGAACGTAGATCTCGATTGGAGGGTGCAGCCGGCGTATGTATGCCCCCCCCCCCTTCAGTGGGTACAGGCTCGACGACGCGGACGCCTCGATGGCCTTCGGCGCTCCCCGTAATAGTAGTGCGAGTCAGCGCGTGGTCAGCCGCAGCGAAACTTGCTCTTCCGGGGCACTGCTCGCCAAATTGCGCGTACACACGCGGGAGTAGCGGGGAGGATTCCCGTGCTAAGAACCGTGCGAAGGGTCGATGATGAGAACGGGGGGGTGGGTGTCTCATTTAGCCACTGGCCACGATTTGGTGCATCAGGTCTGCAAAGGGGCTACCCGGTGTGTCTTTGGCGCGGTCGATACCTACGTTATTCAGATACACGCAGAGTCCATCACGTGTTTTGGCGCACCTTGTTGCCAATACTAACCGCACAAGTATCACGGAATCAGCTTATCGCTGATTCGTCGAGACACATTAATACGCGCAAGGTCAAAACTTGTTAGGTCATAACGCGTCCCTCCTCGTACCTCCTTCCGAGGGAGGGGCGTGGGGGGAGATAAGACGAGCGATACACACGCGGTCCAACGTCCCTCGAGGTACGACGGTACGGGTCAGCTGGCACGTACAGGGTATATACAGAGAGAGAGAGAGAGAGAGAGAGTTGGGCGGCAGCTGCAGCAACTGCTGCGCCGGACACGGCTGTATTTGCGCGGGTCACGGGACATATATTTGCCGAGGCCTGACAGATTGCGCCGTGCCCGAGAGGAGAGTGGGGCTGGGTGCGCAGGTATGGGGGGAGACAATCGTTTCGGGTGCATCGGCAATGAGGCGCTCTGCGGATGTGTATATATATACACACACACACACACATCGATGTCCCCGAGGCCGGCCCGAGGCGGTTTATGTATACGCGTGCGTGCGTGCTTTCAAACATCGCAGGGGGAGTGTATACGCTGGTGCGAGAGTGGCTCGCACGCTACGGACGCGACCCCCGCTTGGTCGGAGATCGGCATGCGATCGGGCGAGCTCTCCGCGTTGGCACGGAGCTCCGCGCTGTTTGACGACCGTTTGACACTTGAACGCCCGGCCCCTCTCTGAGGTTTGATTGACGTTTTTGGGACTCCGGGAGCACGAGCAACTTTCGCCGCGCTCGGGCGTCTGTTGGGGCTGTGCGCGCGTGTAGGGGAGCGAGTTTTCAGCTCGACGCGGGGAATATCGTTTGCGTCTTGCTTTTGTGTGATCGATACGGCGTCCGCGTGATTTTCCGTTTTTGGTGCGGGGGGGGGGGGGCGGGGGGGGCGCCGGGGGGGGGGGGGGGGGGGGGGGGGGGGGGGGGGGGGGTGATGACGCTGCAAACTCGAGAGTGTTACTCTGTATATACACGCTTATGGAATGCGGCACAGTAGTATTCGTAAGTAAGTATGATTGATGAACGATCGGGTTACTATACTTACTCGGTGGTAAATTATTTCATCGGGTCTATTTAATTGTACCGTTGGACGGAAAAAAAATAAAAAAAACTGCAGGACGTGAAAAATCCCGTTACAGATTTTACACGCTTCCAAGTGGGTTGAGTCTGTAACGGACATATTTTTCGCTCCTCCGAGATTCACTGCATTGATTTTTTGTTCCTGAAAATTTCTCGATTCGGTTGAACTTTTGTGAAATGGTTGTTTAACCATCGTTCGAGTTATTTTTACAACTCTCGTCGATTGCGCTATTATTATTATCATCATTCTTATTATTATTATTATTATTATTATTATTATTATTATTATTATTATTATTGCTATTACTGTGTATTTCAAGAAAAAATAGCAGTTTGATTGCACGATTCGAACGTATACTTCTACGCATTGTGATTCACTGTGGAATCGCGATTCCCAATTTTAATTTGCGTTCGTGTAACTACATTAGCTGCAGAATTATCTGAAATTGAAAGCACGCAATTTTTGAATTATAAAATTTTTAATTTTTACACGGAGCGCAAAAATATTTCTGTAAATCGAGTTACAAAGGTTGGACGTACATTTTTCGAACACCGTTTCCCGTGGTTTTTCAAATTTGTCCCTCCAATGGCGCAAAATAAAGCCGAATCCAGTGAAATGCAACAAATTCCTCCGTTCTTTCGAAACCCTCCTTCATTTCGAACGACTGATCCGCAGTATACGAATAAGCTAGTCCCTCTCGCGGGCCCCATTGTACTTAATACCACGCGAATATGCTAACCTGTAATCGCGAGCCCCCACCGCGCCATCGTCCCCCGAAACAGCGACAGCAACGCGCCGAAGGCACGATCGGGCGCGATTTTATTCCATTGTCGACCCGCGCGTTGTCACCAGCCCCTCGAGAACTCCCGTGCCGAGCCAAGCGGCAGCGAGGCGCGAACAAAGCATTTAGTTTCGCACCGGCGTTACGCTTTGGCGCGCCTGCACGCGAGTCCGACCCTTTCGCGCGCGAATCGCGGCTCTTGACGCGACTGCGACGACGACGTTGTACTTGGCGCAGCGACAAATGAAATCTCTCGCCCCGGTGCTCTCGTATCTCCCGGGAAAGCGGATGCCGTTCCCCGCGCGCATTATATATAAAGGCAGCCACCTCCGTATTAAGGAGTTCAGCGGGCTTTGGCTCCCCGATACGCGACTCTGCCCTCTGCCCGTGACAGGGATCCAAATTTGACCGTCAGAGCCAAACTCTGTCAGTCACGTGTCATATGACATGTCATCTGACTTGACATGACTGTCAGAAATTTCAATTTTC
>JAPYYV010050951.1:2830-14854 GCA_030522625.1 Copidosoma aretas
GCGGGCCGCCTTTTTTCCCCCCGCCGGCCAGCGCCCCCCCCCCCCCCCTGCCCACGAAGGAGCGATCGCGACGAAAAAGAAGAGTCGAATTACCTCGAGTCCAGGGCAGCCAGGTCGATCGAGGTGCCGTCCTTGAGCCAGTAGACGTCGGGCTTCGGGTTCCCGTTGGCCGCGCACTCCAGGGTCACCGTCGACTTCTCGACCGTGGCCACCCGGCCGAAGGGCTTCGCCACGAAGACGGGCGCGCTCTCGCCCTCCTCTACTTTCGATGATGGAACACAGAAGAGGTCGGGGGTTTTTTTTATTTTTTTTTTGGGGCGACGCAAGGTATATATGTGTGCATGCACAGGGGGGGGGGGGGGGGGGGGGGGTTTTTTTGGAGGGGGGGGAGCGGGTGGGGGAAAAAAACACGATCACTCCCTTCACGAAAGTCAAAACTCTAAACGCACGCTGCGCCCATCGTCCTCCTCCGCGGCTTCGGTTTCAAAACGGTGCACGGCGAGCGATACGTTGTTTTAGGGCAAATTGGTTATTATAGCTAACGTAAATGTTCTCTTGGGATTTTTCTGAAAATCCTTTTCTTCTCCAAGGTTGAATCGGTAGTATAATTGTTGTACGGTATGTGAACTTATCATCGGTCAGTATGCGAGTTTGGAGTTGGAATTTTATAGACAGGCTTCGATAAAGACGACGCGCCGCGCTATCGTGAACTTTGATCATTTTTCCCAAAAAACTACAGCACTCACTTTATCAAGAAGATAAATATAATGATAACATATTAAAATTTAAAAATGCCCAGGATAGTAGTGTGTTTAGGAAATGTTAGAATGCAATGCCATCAGAAAAGCTATGTGTATAGTACGGATCAAACCGAAAAATTGTACGCTAATTTGATTTAAAAGACTTACTTTCCGATTGTTTCGCGATAGGTAAAAAATAATCACGAATTATTTATCAACACTTAGAAAAAATTTATACTAAAATTAAGCCCTAAATAGACAGTACTGAAATAATCCTCTTTAATACGATTATGGAGAAAATGTTCATCCTTTCTTGTTTCAAAAAGCTTGCGGGGATAAAACCGAACGGAATTACAGCGCGAGAGGTGTGAGTACGCTAACAAGGTATATGTGAGATTACCGCCCCTGCAGAGAGGGATGCTAAATTTTTTACAATCTCCCGAGTTGTACACATTCGTTTGTGATTCTCCTTTTTAAACTAAAATCATAACTCTCTCTGGGGTTCTTTTATGCCTGAAAATTACTGAAACCGGCACCGATTCATCCGGATTCATCGGTACGTCCGTTATGAATATAAAAATTATATACGTTCGACAACTCAACAATAAATTCAATAAAATCCTTTTCACGTAAATAACCATTTCTTTCAGCAAAAGAGGCATACCGAACTCCCATGTAAAGCTTCGCCTTGAAAATCCGACTTACCAATATCACTGGTCTGAAGAGTCAGCTGCGCCTTGTTGCTGAGTCTGTACTGCCCGTAGCCGCTTGCGTTGCACCTGTACGAGCCGACGTCTATCGGGAGCACCTCGTCGATTTCCAGAGCTCCTGTTCGGGAATTCACATTTGTCTTATTTTTTATTTGCTCCAATTTCCGTACGATTTGCGGAGAAAAACGTTTTATCTCGAAGCGATGAAAATTTTTATCTCGATTTGAAAAAGATTACGCGGCTTCTTGATGATGAAAAAGCAGACATGGATACTAATTCAAATTGTTCTCTAAAAGCACTGGAATACGAACTTGAAATGTTTTTGCACAAAATCTTTTCACACATTCCGGAAGACGAGATCGATGATTATTTAACAAACAATTGGCAAAGTTTGACGGATAAAAACGCGTGATTGCCTTGGTTATTGAAACTCTAATAAAAATTGTTTTCATCCAAAAACTAACGACCGAAAAAAAAAAAAAAAAAAGAAAGATCATGAACAGCATGAGTATATCGGCAGCAGTACCCGAGGGCAGTATCGTCATCCGGCTCTCGTCGAGCACCAGCGGCTGCTCGTCCTTGAGCCACTGCACGTCGACCCGGTCGCTGGTCGCCAGTTTGCAGCTCAGATAGGCTATCTGGCCGGGGTAGACCATCGTGTCCTGGGGCTCGCGATCGAAGCCCGGCAGACCTGCAGGGGACAGCGAGCAGAACACGGGGAGGTTTTAGTTTGGTTTGATCGATGCACGAGGAGGGCCACGCGATCACGCGCGTCGCGCTGTACCGCGGGATGCGTGTGTTTTACCGAGCGACGGGCGATACGCCGTGACGTTTGACAGCGCCCGCGAGGTGATTTTTTCAGGGGCGTCGTTGAAATTGAATTGGGCATGATTAAGTACCATCGCGAATACTTTGTCGTACAATTTTCGTCCAAAGATGCAACGCATTTTATTCAGTGAACAGAATTATTTCCAACGAGGATATGATGCGATTACGTTTCAAACGAAAAAAGTACGGCGACGCAACCAAAATTAATCAGCCGAATAGTTTTATTTCCAAGCATCTGAAAATGATTGAATCTCGTGAGTAGCAGTTATCGTTCAGTGAGTCACGCGCCGTCGATTCGTAAAATAAGAGAGCGCAATACCTTCCCTCCTCGAAGGAACGAATAACGTCAGCCCGAAAAAAGAAAAAGGCCCGTGAATTCACTGCCGCGAGTATAAGTAGGCACGGCATAATGTGTTATAAAATACGAGCCGTACACTCGCGCGCGCGCTCGTGAATCATCCGCGCGCAGCGTGTGACGAGAATGAACAACCCGCGCCCGTAGGTATGCGTGGCCGCGAACGAGGAGGACCTTTCGGAGAGAGAAAAACCTTCGTCCCTGCGTCCGGCACGAGAAAATAACGAGAGGCGGAGCAGCGTACGATAGGCCAGCGCGCATTTTAATAATCAATAACGATGATGGAAAAAGTTTGCGTGCGCGTAAGATTCACAGGTAAATATGTACTATATTGGGCGATGAAAAAAGAAGAAGAAAAGAGAGAAAATATATACTGACTGGCAATTTTAACGACAGCGGTCCTGGAGGCGATGGCGCCGACGTTCTCGATCGAGGCGAGGCACTGGTAGCTGCCCACGGACTCCTGGTTGGCCGAGCTCACGTACAGCGAGCCGTTGGCCAGTTGGCTCCTACAAGCATATCGTTGTTTTTTTGTTTCCGTGCATTCGTTCGACGAGAGAGGAAGAGCGCGCGTTTTGGGCTCTCGAAGAGCAAGGAGAAAAAAGGAGGCACTCCCAAGATCGTTAAAAATCTATTAATGTCCGCGGAGACCGGCTATTCGGGCCTCCTCGCGCGGCCCTTAGATTTATCTCTCGCGCGCGCTTTACGGCCGGCACTTTAACGCGTCTGGACGTATATAGTGTGTGTACATTCACGGCTTTGGCTGCCCCCCCCCCCCCCCCCCCTTAACCCGCCTGTTTTTTTTTTTTTTTTCCGGGGCCGCCGCTTAATCCGACTGATTATTATCTTTTATCAGCGTGACTGTAAGACGCGGGAGAGGAGGAGGGGCCATCCGTAACCGGCTCGGCTGCTATTCTCCCTCGTGTGTGCGGTGAGTGTGTGCTTGTTGGGTATTTTACGCTCGTTGAGATTATGCGAAGAGAAAAACAGTGATAATAGCGATGATGATGATGATGATGATGATGATGATGATTGCCCGGGGGATCGCGTTTGATGAGCGAACAAGGGGGGTTTTGGTCGTTTGTACCGTGGTTTTTTTTTGTTTTTATTGTACGAATAAATTGTTGATGACGGGCTTCACCGTGCAAAATGACAGTTTCGCTCTGGATTGATAAGGTTTTTCTGCTCTTCAAAATTTTTATCTGGGGTCTTTTGGTACTTTAAGTCTTTATTTTAGCGTTAATCCTCGGAAAGCAACAATGATCACTGCTCGGATTACTGCGCAGATTATCGATCAATCGTCAAACAGTATAGGGCAACAACGACTGGAGCAGGTAACCGACCCGATTAAGCTGCGTAACAAAGATTCATTGAGCCGTGTGAATAATTCATTTGATCGATTGTACCGGATTGTACGTTGCTCGTATTCCGATTTACAGTAAATTGACGTAAAAAATTACCCCGAAACAAAAAGGGGGAAGCTTGTGTTTAATGAATCACAGTAAAAATCATCCTAGCGTTCCAACCTTGCCCCATAGTTTCGCGGTAAAAATATTACTGCTATTCTTTTTTTCCACGTATACGATCTGCTGCAACATTTTGTCGACGAAAACGAATCGAAATCACTTTTCCAAAAACATATAGGTCGGTAATGTACATATATATAAAAAAAAGGAAAAACCTTGCATCGCGAACCACACGCGCGCCAAACGCCTGCTCACCGCCGCGCGCAAACTTCTCGTTGGACCGGGAAACAAGCCACCCCTTCCCAGCTGCCTCCACGAAAAAAGTTGAAGCCACGCAAACACCCGGGGGGCTACAACGACGCGAAAGGGGCCCCGCAAACACACGATCCGGCACACGCTCCCATGCGATACACTTCAGGAGCAGACGCGGCGTCTGGTGTCCGAGTAAATAGAGGAGGAGGGAGCGAGAGAGCAGGCATCGGCGATCAGCGGCAGGCGCGCGTTTATCTCGGCCGAAGGGGCATTAAGAGAGATTTCCCGGGCTCTCGTGTACATGGTTCACCCGTAGGTGTGCGCATGATACACCGCGCGCGGAGGGGGGGGGGCAGTTATACGGGTCGAGATAAGCGGATGAGCGATAAGCGGCCCGCGGTCGCGTGGGCTGCTGGTGGCACTTCTCGAGTGCCCCCCCCCCCCCTTTTTTTTCTCTCCTCTACCGGGGCTGTGATGATAGTGTAGCAGGCATGGGGCTGAGTTTTTGCAGGGACGTCCCTCGGCGGAACGGGTATTTTATTTACTTTCGCGGCTCTTGGGTTGTGTAACTGTGTGTGGGGTAGTAGGTATCGATGACGTAACTGTGACGCAGGATGTTATTGGAAGGAAGAAGGAGAGATTTTGCACGTTTTGTTTTTATAAGCTTCTTATACCCTTCGTAGAAGTGATAGCGGATTGCGACGGATCGTTCGCGGTGGTGTGTACTTTGCGAGGGGTTGTCGACTTGGTTTAAAGATTCAAGATTTAATCGTGATTTAATGTGAATGGTGAGCAATAGATACTTTTTTTAGTTTGAATTACAAATGAGAGAGTCTTGTTGGTATAAAATATTAATGTTGAGTTATCAATCAGCGATTTAATGATTCAACAGTGTAGGATATTTGGTGAGTCAATGGAACAGAACAGAAATAAAGATCGGATGAATCTGGACGGACTTTCGGGCTTTTGAACACTTTGTAATTAAATTTTTTTCCGATCAATACATACTTTTTACCGGGTGAATTCATTTTTCGTTGCTACTCATCGTATGATACTACTTGATAATATTTTTCCGAGCCAAAAATATGGTGCAACATATATACTTCCGAAAAATGAAGTTCATTTCAAAGTGTTAGAACAAATATTCAAATACTCGTTGGAATTACGTTCGCCGAACAAAAAATATGTCGTTCAGTACTACGTTATACATCGATACGTGAGTTGAAGAACGTATTATTTCAAAAATGTATTATAAAAATGTATCATTTTAATAATGTGTGAAAAAAACCTATCATCTCATACATATTTTATAAAAACTTATCATCTCAATAATTTATAATGGAAACTAGTTAAAATAAAAAAAAATAAAACATATTATCTCAAAAAAATGTTGAAAACAAAATCACCTCTTAATAATGAAGAAAAATGTAATGACCAGTATTACTTACCGTAGATCTTACGTTTATTCATACGCGCACAAAAAGTATTTTTTTATTTACTTGGACTCTATTTATACTAAATGTTTTTTAATAAAATTTACATGAAACGATGTTAAATCTGTCAAAACAAATTTATGATACTATTTAAGATGATACATTTTTGAGATAATATGTTTTTCTGTGTTATTACAAAATGATACGTTTTCATAATACATTATTGAGATGATACGTTCTTTAACTCTGACATCGATATGAAGTGTAAAAAAAAAATTTATTAAAGCCCAAATAATGCATTACATGACATTTTGAGAAAACAATCGTCTTGCAAAGTGCTCGAAAAACTAATTATACCCCAAGTCTGAATCTAAAATACATCGTGGTTCAATGATTCGAGCGAGTGGGGCGTGATTTGTGTTTTTCACATGGAGCCCAGCTGCTCTGGAAGGAGAGAAAAAAAAGAGAGAGAAAAAAGGACGGGCGGGCCGCACACCCAGAGCGGTACAATATAAATGGAGGGGGGGAGGGCCCCTTTTGTAATAGTACACGTACCACCGCGCATCGGTAATTTGAGGCGCAGTACTCGTAAAAAGGAATCACCGCTCTGTATACTGATGGTCATTATTATCATTATTAGCATCCCTTTTGGAATAATCTCCATTGTGCGTTCGGGCGCGTTTGTAATTTTATTAGCCCCTTTGCATGTTGCGCGCTCGTTGCATTCGACGATCACCGGGTTTTCAAGCCCCGTTCTCATTCAAAGGGCCAATGATGCGCGCGTTTTGTTCCCCAATTGTTTCCGATATGCTCGGGGGTCGGTTCGTTTGCTCTTGTAAATCGTTGAATTGAAAATTTCAAAGCAAGTTTATCATTGCGTGTCTTTACCAACGTGGGAAAGTGCACGGAAAATTTTTACCGGCAAAGTCTACCAATTATTGAAAAAACGTTTTTTTCAAAGACATTAAAAATTAGATAGAGTTTGGCAGACTATTTTTGATCCAATTTCCAATCTTAGTCTTGGTTTTTCCGCGTTTCGACGGAAAACATCTTTCCGAGTACACTTCTTAGGCTTGCATATTACGTAGCACTCGAAGTTAAACTCGATCGCACAACGAGTGTCAAAAGGCTACATCGCGCGTAACAATGATTATTGAAGTAAACGATCTTCGGACGAACAGTTGCTTGGCTATATTGTTTTGAAACTCACCGTGCGCCGATTCAACTTTTAGCACTCAACCGCATGGCAAAAAAAACCACATGATTTCAAACATATTCGTCTGACGCTTCGGGCCATTAGATGCAACAACAACAATTTAAAAAGCTGCAACCACTCACCTGTACCGGTCCCCGATGAAATTGATGGGCTGCTCGTCGTCGGTGCGCCAAGCTATCACGGGCAACTCCTGCAGCAAGCCCCCGGGCTGTATATCCAGCCGCGCCTCGCAGTCCAGCCTCACCGGCCTGCCCTGCTCGACGAGCTGGTCCTCGGGCTCGCGGCTGAACTGCAGTCCCGTGCCTGCAACAGACGGGGACCTTTTTTTATATGGTCTCTCTGTATACGCGTGTGCTATATACGAGTATTATTATTATTATTATTATTTCGTTTATTGTGGACTAAGGACTCCTGGCCCAGAACTGTCCGCATATTATTATTTACATTTGTCCTTGTGATTTACAATTTCAAGCACAGCATTTTACGTATGCAGGCATCTTATAAAATTTTATGCAAAAGTAAAAGATAATAGTAAGTGTACAAAAGTAAATGAAATAAAATAAAATTGATTTATGAAACATCGAGTTAGCCGCGTCCATGGTTTGATGTGTAATGCAAAGTCATAAACACAACACTATCACTTATTTCATTTTTCTTTAGCTTCCGTTTTTGTTCTTTGAAGTGCTCCCGTAACTGCAGATAGACAGGGTAACAGGAGTATCGTCATAGAGTAATTATCGTACTGCCGGCGGGATTAATCTCGCCCCCGACGCTTTGAGGCTCGAGCTTCACTCTTGTATTATATACTACCACCGAGGGGCTGAACAGCTCCGACGACCCCTGGTGCAGAGCGTGCGGGAGTTTCGAGCGCGTTTTTCGCAGTATATACGCATAACACGCACAGGATTTTACCGTTCGCTGCTGTGTACGGCTGTTCGTTCGATAAGTTTTTCCTTCCGTACGACGTATTATCATCGTAGGTAAGGACAGAAGGGGGGAGAGAGGGGGAGAGTGTCCCACACCGCTCGAGGAGGTAGGCAGTATAGGCCGTGAAGTGCACACTTCGCACGATTGTTCATCGAGAGCGCGAAAAATATGGCGCTGTTGCGGTCACGGATACGCATACTTGTGGTGTAGCTTTGGGCAATGCGCGTCGAACGGTGTACCCATGTCTCTGCGGACGCTGTTGCGCAATCGTTGCTGCCGAACACAATGTGCATCACTCGTGCTGCTGCTGCCGCGTGATAACATAGAGGCATGCGGGGATAGCATCTCGGCTGTTTTATCGCGCATACATGTATTTTAAATACAATATCGAATGTATTTTCATAGTTGCGAACATCCGAATTAGAATAGAACACGATTTTAGCAGTGTCCTCCTCTATTATCACGAGTCGTGATCGCTCTCGTTTGCCATTATTATAGTTGTATATATACGTGCATGACTTTCAACTCGTGTTCAGAGAGAGCCCGACGTGTGTTTCGAACCAAGGGGATTGGGTGAATTTCAGAAAATTTCACCGTTTTCCTCCCACTCGGGAATGACAATCGATGAAAATGCTATAGATGCCCAATGTACGCTTCGTACCTGCTGCGTTCATCCACCCCAGCCGTCTCTTTCAAAAACAGCCGTATCAACGAAAATCCATTAGAAGAAAAGGAACCGACGGAAAAAAAATAATAACAACACACGCGCACGCAACGAGCTGTACGACAGCCATAATATAGACAGTCACGCGAGTATACATAACACGCTCTCGCCTCCTAGAGCACAACTCGCTCGTAATACAACACATCCGACGACCACCACACCAGTAACTGCCGCGACGCCGTCAACAACGTAACTCCACACAGTGTACACAACACCACCGTACAATCAACAGCGGTGACAATTCGAATTCGCCTCGCCGCTACACTGCACACGCACCTCGTACATTATACACACACACACACACGAGATAGGCATCACCGCGGCGTGTCGCACGCCCCCGTATTTTTTCTTCTTCCGCCCGCTCATCGCGCCTCCCCCGCCTGCTCCGGCGCCCCTTTCCCTTCGCGACTCTTGGAATATTAATTTTACGAATTAGCCGTATTTCATCCACGCTACCTACGCGTACAGACGCGCACATGTGAGTACGCCAAGGGGGGGGGGGGGGGGGGCCCGGGGGGGGGGAGCCTTGGTCGTATCAACCGCTGGGGGGTTGGGTTGGCTTCGCGCCTCATCGATTTTCGCGCGCGATGCGTCCCGGGGACGTGATGCATACACCGTGGGATGTATATATGTGCGCGCACGCATATGGCTCGTTTTGCCGGCTGTGCGATAATATTGTATCCACAGCGAGCGCCGGGCCAAAGATCGATGGTACTAATGCGGCCACTGTATACTACACAATATACACGGGGGTATGTGCTGCACTTGATGCCGCGCTCGCGATTTTCGGGGGTTCTCGCGTGCGCCCGCTCTGATGGACTTGACGCGCGGCTGGTGCTTTTTCGTACTGGGGGGGGGGGTGATGAATAGTGGGGGGAAGGTGCATTTTTCTTTTTAATCAATGCGGTTTCGGGGGAGGGAAAGGGGGGCTCTTTCGTGTGGAATTTCAGGAGGACTTCTTTTTAATTTAATTGTTTTTCGTCGAGTGTGATGAGGATGAAAGGGTGCACCTGTGTAATTTTGAAGGTAACGTATTTGGTGGTGTGTTTTATAATATCGTGATGCAAAAGTATTGTCGAGGGTTATGTATTTTTTTTATTTTAGATTTCACCACGGTTTTGGTGCTTTAGTCGAGGCTTTAGTTCAACGACATTTCTTTATTGCTTCTCAAGACGAAGCAAATATATTTAATAACCAGTTACGTGTACAATAATTACGAATATGGAATGCGTATAACTTGTGCGGTTGTTGATGAAATTACAGTACACGCTGCTCGGGTATTACGTATACGCAGCATAATAAAGTATAAAGTCGCATTTAAATGGCGCATGCGGAAGGGGGGTGGGGGGAGCGTAATACGTTCGGTAATTTTGTCATCGTTAAAGTAATTCAACGCCGCGTCGCGTGTATTATTATTATTATTATTATTATTACCTTAATAATCGTCGATTATTTCGATACTGTAATGCGCGCATAAACGTTTTTGCATATTGCGTATTTATAGTATGCACAATATACATAAATACGCGTGCGTATATAATTAAAGCCACGCGTGCGCCACGTGCGTGCGTATACACACGAGCTTACTGCGGTGCCTGCATGTGTGGCGTATTATAATGACCCTCCGCTCGCTCGCACATTATTGAACTGCAGCGCCCGCCTGCACCAACGGACGAGCGCCTGTCGTGTTTATCATCGCGCTCGGGTAATTTAAACTGCCTTCACTGGATTATTGTTATATCATACACTATATTATGTATTACATTTTTAATATTATGGTTTTGACGGGATTATCGAGGCGCGAGCGGATGAGGAGGACGGTATCGCTGCAGCAGCGACCGGGGAATCCGAGACAGACAGACAGAATGTGTGGTATATGTATGTGTGTGGGCATGTTGCGCCGGCATCCACTGCTCGTTTCGAAACGTATACGTTGATTAATAAAATGATAATCGAACGACGCGCGCGATTGAGTTGTTCCGCAATTGTTCGCGAGTGCTGCGCGATTGAGATCGATTAATTTTTCAAATACTTTGAGACGTACAACTTTTTCTGAAAAATTTTATGAATTTTTTTGTGCTATGGAAAACATTCTTTTCTTCATCCTTGAAAATACGAATGATGGACAAATTCATGCATGCGTTTATTTTGAGACGGAAAAAAATTCAGAGTCCACGAATTTGGAAAAAAGTATTCAAATGTTTGTTCGAATACATTTTTCAAAGCTCTGATATACCTAGCACTATTTTTTGCTGAAAATAATTGTGTCCATTGCTGTACGATGAATGATAAAAAAAGAAAAATTCATCATCTCAGGAAGTATTTTAAACATCCGGGAAAAAATCTTTATTCCAAAGCACCACCCTATAAAGCAATGAATTATACCCAAGCCCGGTGCAACAATATTGCAATGAAAGCGACGATCTGGATGAAAAAAAAAGAAAAAAAAAAAAAACGAACGCCCGCGCGCGCGCCGTAAAAATCTTTACATTATACCCAAAGTCCCCTAATGCACGATGCACGCGCTAGTCCACCATACGTATACGAAAAATCGATTCTCCGAGAAACGAGAAGTGCAAAGCGCCGTTCGAGCTTACACGCCTAATACCCCACAGGCCGCACCACTAAAATCCATAATACACTTACCAGGGCGGGCTGAGTCAAGGGGGGGGGGGGGGGGGCCAAAAACCCCCGTCCGGCCCCCCCTTTCCCCCCCCCCCCCCCCCCCCCCCCGACCGGCCCCCACTAAAACCCACCCCCCCCCCCCCCAGCGGGCCCCCCGAGTATAGGACGCATTCTCTACGTGCCATGTATTATTACAACACGCGACAGTCGCGCCGGTGCACACGCGCGTGCAAGCAAAGGGCATTCCGCATGGTGCACGTAATATATATGTATACTTAAGCTACGACGCGCTATGATAAATCGAGCGAGAGACGGAAAGCCGTAGGAAAGAAGGAGAAAAAGAAGAAGGACGTGTTGGATGTAGGGGGGTCAGTTGCGCGTACGTAAGCCCCCCCCCCCCGGGGGATGGCCTACGAGTGCCGTGCAGAATGAAAAAAAGCGACGTACATGTACGGGCTGCATTTACGGTGGCACTCTACGTGTACGTATATATATATTTACGCGACGCGTGTACGAATAGCGGGAGGGAGAGAGAGAAGAGCGGAGGGAAGGGAGCGCGCGAAAGCAATCATAGCGATAGCTGCCGATAATCCCGAGTTTAATGGCATTCGCTCGAGGAAGAAGAAGGAGCCGCACGAGGACGAATACGAGGGGAACAGAGTCGTTCGTGTATACGGGGGGAGGGGGCCGCGCCCCCCCCCCTCCCCCATAAGAGTGCACCCGCGCGCAACTTTGCATTTTCATCGTC
>JAPYYV010051095.1:0-10288 GCA_030522625.1 Copidosoma aretas
TGTTTGTTATTTATCCAGCGAATTGAGTTGAAAAGTTGACGAATAAGTTCATGCTTTGCGTTCATAATGATGATCCAAAGATGAGTTTGTTCAAAGCCTCTGAGTCGGTTCGATATAAAAATCATCCTCTCAAGTATACTTTGGCTTCAATAAAAAAAGAAACGGGGACAGTCTTTGCCTGACTGTTCATGCTGCGTTATTACAAACGTGGCGAACGCCAACATAAAACTTTGTATTTTTCTCGTCCTCTAGAGTGGTGAGTTTTCTATTATTTTTCTCCTAATTGTTGCAAGATAGTAAGATCCATGTAATTGTTATTTATTGTAGTAAATTATGTTCGTATGACGCTTTATTGGATGCAAGAGATATGTGTCATTCCGAAAGGCAGCGTGCACGGCAATTATTCTCTCCGCATAATTCTAAATGGCAAAAGAAGAGTTAACACCGCAGTTGAAAAATTCAAGTTTGGAAAAATTTATTTTTCAGTTTACTTTAAAAACAATTTCGCTAAACGTTTCCAAGGGCACTGTCCCGTGATTCAAACCAAACATGTAAAATAACATTTGCCAAACTTACATTTTTCAAATTTGTACTGAGTATACTTTAAGACACTTATTGGGAAGAGAAAGAACAAAATTACAAATAGTGTTAAAATTTTCGTCGTCTGTGTAGCCAAGTCGGCAGATAAGAATGAACTTTTCCGACCAACTGTAAAAGAGTTCAAGACAAAGTTAGTTGTGGGCAAAGGTGGGATTACAGAAAACAGCAATCATATGAACGAAAAACGACCAAAGCAGAGCAGTAAAACGAGACCTATCAATAACAGTCTTGTGGGATAGTGACCTGTTTTTTTGAGATATTTTTTTACAGGACCATAGTATACTAACACGCTTATTTCATGCAAAAAATTGAAGCGTTATTATTCTTTAAAAAAAGTATTTTTGGAGTTACATCCAAACAATTTTTATACGTGTTCTTTAATATCATTGAAAGTAAATGTCATCAAATGTTTCAAATATTTATCCAAAAATGTGAATTTGTCTTTCAACTTTGTACCGATATTATGTGAGAAAATGAACAGTAATTACAAACAGAGTTTCATAACATGAAGCGATATGGAGAATTTATCTTCGACATCGATCGTTCGGAGCAAACACAGGACACGACGGGTACATTTGAGTGCACAAAATTCAACAAGACCATATTACATCGAAGGAAGTAGACCCCACCCCACCAGAGAAACCAAGAAAAATTACACCGCCAAAATCAAGATGAAATCGATCGAGCCCCCAGTATATCATTAACAACCCCGCATTAACCCGATTCGCGTGCGCTAATTAATCTCCTTCCGTCGAAAAGTTGCCCAACCCGCGCATACAAAGTGCCACTCGAGCCCCCACCTATAGTATTACCCACAGTCGTGCATACAACATGCAACAACCTTATGCCCCGCAACGACCAACGACTCTCGTTTGGCATCGTATATTATACACCCCGAGAGCGATTCACACGGAAACGCCCACGATTCAATTAAAAGCACGTGAGCCGCGCATTACGGCCGCCCGATCGTTCATTACGGCTTAATACCAGTCCTTTTCGGTCCTTGCGCCCCGTGAAACCGCCGCTCGCGGCGCGGACGGAAAAATGAGGACGTTTTTTAATGCGCCGACTGTCCCTCCCTTTCTCTCTCTCTCGTTCAGGGCCGAGACAATGATATACAGGGAAGGGGAGGAGGTAGGGCCGTAATTAGGGTCAGGAAGACGTCCGTCGTCGGGGGAAACGATACGAGCGCGGCAGGGAAACGGGAACAAAGGGAAGGAACGCAGGTGGGCCCGCGCGCGCGTGCGCCCCGCATACGCCGCTCGAGATGGAGAAAGAGATCCGGATCGTTATCGCGGCGGGGAAAAGGGGGGAGGAGAGGAGTAGCCGCCGAAGATCGCTCGGGCCGATCGAGGAGAACGGCTCGTACGATAATGGTCGCAGTAGCGCGCCTCCGTAATGGAAACTCAATTAGCACGCCACAATTCAAGCGGCGAACGAGATGGTCGTTGAGCCGCACCTGCCTGTGCGTGCAGTATACATGGGCGTTGTAGCGCGTGCACCTTTTTTTTTTTTTCCCCTCACAAACACGACTTTTTTCCGTTCGGCTGCTCGTTATGGGGCTATGGTCTATGATACAGCGGTCGGCCGCTAGGTGTGTGTAATTATAGGCGAGGTGTGTTTGCCTCTCTCGGCTCTTTTCGCGCCAGCTCGATTACTCTTCCTTTTTTTTTTTTTTTTTTTTTTTTTTTTTTTTTTTTTTTTTTTTTTTTTTTTTTTTTTTTTGTTTTTTTGTTTTTTTTGTTGTTGTTGTTTGTGTTTTATTTTTGTGTGGGTGGGGGTTTTTTTTTTTTTTTTTCCGGCTAATGATCGGGACGTTGGGCTCAACTGCCGAGCTTTTAGGGAAATGGCAGGTATAAGTGTACGAGGAATGACTTGCGCGTTGTGGCCACTGTACTGCTGAGCGTTACGTTTTTCAACGCTCTGTGGTACTTTGGAGTTGGTATTATACGACATGATATTTAAAGTAGAAGAGAAATTTAGATTTATACAAAAAATAAAAACACATGTTGTGTAGATAATGGCTTTATCGTGCATGCAATTTTTTTATTCCAACTCATTTCATTGTATCGGAGTGAAATGTATTCGAACCGCTCAATAACTTCAATTATTGAAAAAAGGAGAGGATATTCATCATCTGCAGGGTATAGAAATAAGTTTGCGTGTATTATTGACTTTTTACGTTTCTTCGACCATATCAATTTAATCATACAGTATTAAGGGTAATCAGTGGACAAATGAACAGCACGTCGTATTGGCGAGTGATAGAATACTACGTGGTTCAAGTGCCGGCCTACTTCACTTATGTAATGTATCTTGTAGTAGCGACAACATGACCAAAATTGCCAAGAAGCAGAGTTTACTGATATTCTGTGTACTATAAAATTTTTTTTTAATTCTATCGAAAAACTGGTAAAATAATTTAACCAATCCACGTACAAATATCGACTCTGGGTAAAATAGAAGCACCAATGGGAAAAAGTCGCAAGACTCGTGCACTATACTGTTTGATATTCGGAGCGGCGATTCGGCGTGTATATTTTCTATTTTGAAATTTAAATGCACACTCGCAGCTTCCGCGAGAGCCTCGCCGCGGCATTGTCCGCCCACCCGTTCGCTCGTTCTTGTACATGGTATAACGTATACGCCTCTCGGAAAAGCCAGACCCGGCTGTCGTATACGAGAAAGCTGCATTTCCGCCCCCCCCCCCCCCCTACCTGTCCTCTTTGCTTCTCCGCAACAACGGCTCTCGTCTCGAGATTCGGATTGGCCGCGGAATACATTTACCACCAACCCACCCCCTTTTCACCGGGTATACGCGTGTGTATATATATACGCGGCGCACATCACAATAGCCCCCTGATGAATGCCGGTATACATTTACATGGGAAATGCCGCGTCTTGCGGGCTTCGGCAAGGGAGGAGATGGGAGCGATCGGCGCGAAGTGGTCCAGAAGACTGGAAAGATCGTGGGAGGAATTTTGGTGGGCGGCATTTTTCGTCCCGGTGCCGTCAGCGCGAGTCGGCTCGTGTGTATTTTGCGTGATGTGTACAATACTATGCCGGTCTGTGTGCTCTGCGCGACGCGTGTAAGGTGTAAGGGCTGCGGGGATTCGTTAAGCCGGGAAATAAATGCAGTCGAGTAGTTGCGCCGTATATTGCACCGCGCGATGCATGAAAATTATTTGCGAGGTGGGTTGGGATTTTTGTTTGTTTTTTTTTTTCGTGATAGTACGTGCTTGACTGACGATTGGTATGGGAATATTGAATTATTGTAACTTCGTGGTATTGATGCCAAGAAATAAAATTTACTTTTTATGACGAACAGTTAAATTTTAATTTTAATGAATTTCTTGCGTGTTTAGTACGGGAATGGTGATGGATATTTAATGCAATGATTGACGTTCCTGTGGATAACAAAAAAGAAAAACCTGTAACTTTTTTATCTCAATCAACCTCTTTGTTAATACGGCAACTCACCGTCTAAATGAAAAAAGAAAAAAAAAGTGTAGCAATCATTTATCATTGATAACATCATAATCATATTCAACAATCAACTAAAAATCTTGAGTAAAACTTGTTTAATATTTTTATGAGAGACTATATAATATCTATTATTGATTTTTACCCTTGTCATGTGTTCAAAAAACAATGTAAAAGGACTTTGATCAATACGGTGTATAAAATCCTGATCAAAACCTATATTTATAAATTTATATCGATAGTGGTAGGCAGTGTTTTTTTTAATCCTTAAAAATTCAATTATTCGCTAAAATACATATCCAACGGTACTCACTACAAACAGAAAGAAAAGAGCGATCACCGCCCGCAGTGCCGCAGAACTACAGTTCATCTTCCTTTCAAGAGCAAGGTCGTTCATTTTCGCAATCGCAAAAAGTCAGTCAATAAAAATCCCACGATAACCGAGATGAATGGAAAAAAAAAAAAAATAGAGCCCGAGTAAAAGAAAACAAGCGCGAGCGCAGAAAGGGCCGGCTCGTAACATAAAAGATGCGAAAGCGAAGAGCAGCAGCAGCAGCAGCACCGGTTAAAAGCGAGAGGAGCCGGGCTCTTAAAGGGGTGCGCCATCAGCGTCGTCGCCGGCTTTATTATTAAGCGCCGCCGATCTTAAGCCCGCTCTCCCGAGCCTCGTCCCTTTAAGCCCCGTGGCACAGTTTAAACGCGCCCACGACCTTGATAACACTTTATGAAGGAGGGGGCTGCTGCTCCTCCAGCGCCACGGAATTAATTAACCTACAATCTACCCTACCCGCGCGCCGGCGTCCTCTCTCTCTCTCTCCGTCTGTCTCTCGCAATTTCTCCCTTACATTACGCGGGTCGGGGGGAGCCACTTTCTACTCTCGCTCTCGAAATTCCATTACCCACTTTCCGCCACCCCTGCCCCCCCGTAAAGCTCGTTTGCAGCCGACACCGCCGTGCTGTGCTAACTCCCCGCGGAAGCTTTCATCTACTCCCCCATCCCCCCCGAGCCGAGCGCGGAGTTTAACTACTCCCGCTTCCAATGCAATTCAGCTCGAACTTTCACCCACAGCCCGCGCGCGACCCCCGAGCTTCGTTGTATATACACTGCGCGTGTCTGGTTCGTCGACCGGACGATCTCCCTTTGCTCGATGCGCTTTGATTTCTTTCTTTTTTTTTTTTTTTTTTTTTTCTTCTTTTATTTTTTTTTTCTCCTATCGTTTTTTTTTTTTTTCCCAGTTGCGTTTTATGCGGTCCGTTCGGGCTGGGGGTCTTCTTTCTTGCCGCCGATCGAGCTGGGAGTATACTTTCTTGCAGAGGGGATAAGGTAAAGTCACCTATTATGAAATGATTTCCAAAGTGGCTTCTATTATGAAATAGCCAGTCAAAAAAAATCATAGTAGTTTAATGACAGAAATAAAATTTATTTAAGAATCTTTATGATATTGTTTTTTCGTTTCACTAAAATATTGGGGAATTTTAAATATTATTACGCTTGAAAAAAATATTGTCATGAATCCCTTTTTCATAATAGGAGAAAATTGAAGATAACTCTATTCTGTAAGGCTCCTATTGTGAAATGAATGAGTATCATTTGAATAATATGTTTTTTTCATAATTGTGTGCCTCTTTTTTTTAGTGTTTTCATAAATAGGATCCATTCATCGTGTCGTTAGTTTGTTAATGTATGTTGTTTTCGAGTCCGAATGGATCGCAAAAATCATAATATGATTCAGGAAAGTTTAGCGCTTCTATTGATACCTTAGCTAACATACTTAAGTTAATAGTGAGGACATGATAAAATTTTATAATAAAAGTGACAGAAAACCATTTTATAATAGATGACTTTACCTTAGTTGAAAAATGATCATTTGTCGGTGATACTTGACACCAAAATAAATGTATTTGAAATCAGATTATAATACTTCATAATGTAGAAAAAAATATTGTATCAGCGAATAAACCGCCAGTGTACATGTTTCGGTCGTGCACGTTTTAGTCATATATGCGTCAACGTGCTGTTTTATCTAGGTTACGTCACGAACCTTCGCGCGTTTCCTCCGAATGATAATGAGTAATTACAATATTGCCTTGATCTCGCGATCCATGATTTCGCCTTTGAAACACGAAAAAGGACAAATAAATAAACTAATCACCGAGGACCTCTGAAAGCAGTAAGCAATTATAAAAAGCGCGTACTTTTGGTTCCTCAAAAAGGAACCAACGATCAGGGGCATGATTCACAAAAATTTCGCAGCCAAGCTTGATAAGTATAGCAAAGATCACCGTCTTAAAAATGGACGTCCACGCACAATGTACATAGATGTACAATCGACACACGGTAATCTTTGCTACCTGTCGAGCTTTGCCGCGAGCTCTTGGTTGATCAGGCCCCTGCTGCAATAACCTCCTCGCCACCGCTTCCCGTATTCCATCAACGAGCCCTCTCGTGCGCGCGCACCGCAATCGGCCCGCGCGCGACGAGCCTCTCAATCCGCCCCGACTCGCCTTTAAATCACCATCCGAATTCCGTACAAATGCATGTACAAACAGCGGCGGCGGCGGCGGCGGCGAGTCCTTTAGGCTAATTCGGTGTCCCGCGGCCTGACAAGCCTCGCCGCCGCGCAGCATTCGATTCAGATTAGTCCCGTCGCCCTTGGCAGCGCGCGGGCAAGGGGAGAGCCGGCTCTGGCGCCGCCGCCTGGCTTTCGGCTTCATCAGCCGCGCGGCCCCCGGGGGAGACGCGCGCGGACGGGAGGAGGAGAAGAAGACGGACGCGGGCAACGAGGGACGCGCATCCGTCTTGTCGTCCTCCCCGTCGCTCCGCGTACGTCCGCGCGCGGGGGCCCGTGAGTTGCGGCGGCGGCCGGATCCGTTTCGCGTACTGTCGCTCCGCTCCCGCGCTCGATTGCCATGTATATACGTACGCGGGGGCCCTTCGACGCCGACTGCCATGCCACTCCGGAGGGCCGCCGATCTCCGTTTCCCTCTTATTCTGCTCTTATTGCACACCCCTCCGTCGCGCTCGCGCCGCAGCTGCCGGCGTGTTTATTTGGCCGCGAGCCTCGGCATAAATCTGCGGCCGAAGGCTCCCTGAAGTATATGATAATGGGCGCGCGCGCTCCGGGAGGAGGCTTTTTCCGACGCGCAAGGGGGCTAAGGTAGAGATCCGCCTCCGGAACTTTTCGTCTTTCTCCCTCTGCTTCTTACTCTGGCGTGGCCGTGTGTGCGCTAGCGGGTTCGACGCGTGTACGGGTGTTCGCTAGGCCTCTTACGTTCTGCTCGTTCGTTTTTTCCTGGGTCTTCTGTTCCGTCCGACTTTTCGGGGCTCGGCTAGCTCGATGGAGCGTCGAAAGTACGAAAGCTGGGTACGCGAGAAAAGTTTGGGGGATCGCGTTGTTTCACCAGTGTTAATGTTTTTGGGTATATTTGGGAAAAACTCGTGGATTAGTTGATAAAGATCTCGGCATTAAACTGATCTCGGTCGGAGACACGAACGATATAGATGCACGGTGTAACGAATATACAAAAGAGTTAAAAACGTAACAATCTTACTTATTCTTCAGAATAAATTGTCCAAGGTTTCTCTGCAATGTATTTGCATACAATGCAACGAAAGTATATCAATGTAAATTGATACGCTATAATAAACTGCTGTCCAAGATAACTTTATAAGAACAATATTCCAATAATTTGTGCGTATTGACTTTCTTGCCTCAACTCTTAACGTTTGATCAATGAAAAAACGGGTAAACAGTACGGAAACAAAGAATAAAAATGGAAAAAATTCGCATCCAAACTCTTCACCCCGCGCTCGCGGCGATATTCATCTAAAACAATGACTCTCCAATTCGCAAACACACCAAAGGTGCCACGTGCCGCGCAAACAAACTCTCGCGCCCGTATATACATAAGCATGCAAAAAACGCTTATAAATATATGCAAACCAAACAGAAGCGAGAGTAAGTAAAAACAGCAGCCACGGGCACACGAACACCTCGCGAGCGAGGCACTCATCTCGGCGCTTGTTTGCGCAAGTTCGGTGCCCGAGAAAAAACGCGTACGCTATCCACCCCCGCTGCTGCCGTTTGGCTTTTCAATTTCGAAAGATCCGCCGTGATCTCTCCGCTCTCTTGTATTTCAACCCGCGCGCGTATACTATTATACAACGAGTAAAGCGTGCGAGTGTGCATAATTGAAAAACATAAACTCTGCACGTACGCAGGAGGATCGCGATGAGTATGGTTTTACCGCATTGATCTCATAGAAATCCGAAAAGTCACTCTACAAACTAAACTTATGATATATGCTGTAGCGTTTACCTGCGGCATTCCGGCTTCCCTCCTCGACCAGTCGAACTCACTCCCGAGCCCCAAACACCTCGAACTTTGAAGAATCGGAAAACCAAAAGAGCCAAATCACCGTGACCCGGAACTAAAGTTTACAGCCAACTCGGCTGCTTTTCCCCACCCATGTATGTACGTTACAGGAGCGGAGCGAGAACACAACCCACGTCGCCCAAGCCCGAACGCCGGGGACACAATAACCAGGGCGGCGCACGTGACGCGGGCGTAAGGTGAAGCATCAGCTCCCCCCCCCCCCCCTCGAAGGAGGGACAGCAGCAGTCACCCACGCGCGGGCTACAAGGGCGACACCCCCGCGGCTTCTGTGTACATCATAGACGCTCGGCGCGCGTGCACATGTGAGGCAGTGCGGAAAACGCGCGGGCTGTGCACCCTTATGTATCGGGGAAAAGTGGCGCCCAATCAGAAACGGCTCGGAGCCTGTGTACGCGGTGGAGTAGAGGGCGGCTGGAGAAGGAGCGCGGGGGGACGCTCTTTCCGGGGATCCCCTGTTTTCTTGCCGGGGATCCCCTGTTTGCCACCCCCCCGCCCCCCCCCCCGCATCGCCGCGCCGTGTACCATCTCTGGAATTCGCTCCGCGCTCCGGCGTGTCGCCATGACGACCCGTGTCTTCTCTCTCTCTCCGCGGGGCTGTATAGGAGCGCATTTCCGAGTGCGTGTGCGCCGAAGGGCCGAGGCACATGTGTGCGCGAACACACCATTCTCTCCCGCCGCCCTCGGGGTTTTCCAAAGTCGCGCGATCCCTCGCGCGGGATTTCGCGTCGAACTGCCGAGGACGAAAATGCGATTACGCGGCAATCGGCGCGGCGCCACTTTTCCTTCTTACTGGCAGCTGATATTGCTGGCTGGTAGTGTGATGGTGGGCGGGGGGGAGGGGGGGAGGAGAGTTCGAAAGCAATCACACAGCTGAATACGATGTTATCGAGTGCTGGCTTTCCCCTGTATTTAACTCGGCTCGCGGATCATAGTCGGGCGCATGTCACCTGTTACGGCGAATTAAGTGGTTCAAAGACACCGCGTTACCTGATGATGACTGTCGGTTGGGTGAGATTTTATTTTTATTTTTATCACAGTAAGAGGTGTAGCGTAAGCCCGAATCGTTCGTTGAGCGCACTAATGGTGTATTCAAAAATCCATACAGTAATCGTTCGTCCTTGATGGTTGGATGGTATAGGAAGAGACAGACAGGCATCCGAGCTGTGTTGGGAGGTGAGTTCGTGTCTCGGTGTTTTTACTACCTTGGCATGTCTGTGTAAGAACTGACTGCTAAGGGGCCTTTATAAATGATAGAAATCAGTTATTAATTAGCAGCGATCTTCATGTGCATGAATTTTTTGCTCGTACACACCTGCTGGTGCACAACATATATTTATGTACTTTAGCAAAAACAAATGGTCACCTGTATAAGGAGTTCTGAGATAGGTAACGTTACCGCAGTGTGCATATATAATGTTACATCTTGTTGAATAGTTGATCTACGGAGAGGGATGAACAAATTGAATCTTTTGCCAGATAATTTGATCGTAAGACGCCAGCGTATGAAAAATTTTAACTTATCGTACAAAAATCATCATAAGGGTAAAAAGTACTGTGCTAATAATGAAAATTCATAGAATGTCAGTAAAAATCAAATAAGTGACGAAAAGTAATTTTAAATCGAATGTCTCGACAACTACTCAGAGTGGAGAAATAGAATGGCCTACTACTACTACAAAAAAAGTACCGTTTTCCAATCGTAAAATTCCATATTCAGTACAGTCAAGGGCGTCAAGGCTCAGTCCAAGCCATCCTATTAGAATGGATTCGAGCTCCAAATTTTAGACTCACCTGTACTTAGATCTGAC
>JAPYYV010051454.1:0-18039 GCA_030522625.1 Copidosoma aretas
TCGATTAACTGTTTCTCTTACGTTACGGACAACGTGAGCGGGGGGAGGTGTGCAGGAGTTAGTCCTGGTGTTTATACGTAGACACCCGGTCAGGACTCAGGCAATGCACCGAATTTCTCCCCCTACCCCTCCCATCCTTCTTCGTTTCCCAATGGCTTGAAAACACTATGCTTGTCTTTAAAAAAGCCATGTCTGAGTCTGGGGGCGATGATGAACAATAAAAAAAAAAAAAAAAAATACATATCCGTGTATTACACTCACGGTCTATTATATACCTCGACGGAGGGACGAATGGGACGGATATTGGGTGCTTTCGCGTGAAATGGTGATGCATATCATACACCCACGATACAATCAAGTCAGTGGGCGATCGGGGCCGAATCCGAGGCGCCCATAAGAACGTGGACCGGTGCGTACCGTTACGCGCAGCCCGGGTCAGTCGGCTCGATTTTCTTTTCGGGCTGTACGTGTACGTGTTATTCTACCGTGTGATGGCTTTTTGTGCGTGCGCGCGGACGGGCGAGAGCGACGGTGCGTACGGTAGTGCAGAGAAGCTCTATAGAAATACACCGCGCGTCGAGAGAGGGAGAGGGGCACGAGTATTTTTAGAGGGGCACGACTGTTTTAAGAGCTTTACGATCGATGAAAATAAACGATACGCGTCTCTCTCTCTCTCTCTCTCTCTCTCTCTCTCTCTCTCTCTCTCTCTCTCTCTCTCTCTCTGTGCGCGTGGGGGGGTGTGTGCGTGCACGCTGTGTGTGAACGGTGCTGTTCGATAGTTTTTTTGAGCTTTTTTTTTTGTCGTATAGGTCCGGGAGAGAATGAATAACTTTTACGCTGACGAAGTTTGCTGCGGATGATGTTCGTTAGGGAGGCTCCGTACCCCGGAAAAATTTACATTTTTAATCACCGATGAAAAAGCGTGGAGGAGATGTTTGAACAAAAATTTTATTCATGAACATTTACGCATATATTTTGCATACTTGGTTTTTTTCTCATTCATGTTGTAGAGCAGCCAGATTTCAAGTATTCCATTTCAGCGATGATCAATATTGACCCATTTATGTGCAATGTGAATATTTTTCAAAATTTATCGAGATGATCTATCCGAAACGTAAAAAGCCCCCCTTGTCAGATGTATCAATGAGCTGATTGGCGTTGAATTGTTGCCAACCACAAATTCGGGCTTCGTCTGCAGAGGGTCAGGAACTTTAAATTTTCAATTAATCATTCGCCAAAACGAACCGCACCAAATCGCGCGAACTGGAGACTCATGCCCCATCATCGATTACAGACGGCACTCGCGTCACGGCGATAAGTCGAGCGGTCGGCTAATTGAGCGAAATTTACTGTAACCCGGGAAGAAAGAAAGAAAGAAAAAAGGGAAAGAAGAAAGAGCGCACGTAACGATCAAGCATAAAATGCTACCGAACCACCAACCCACCCCCCCCCCCACCCCAAGACCCCCCCCCCCCTACCTTCTGCTCACCCGTTCGGACATTACTACGTCGGCTTGAATTCAACCCGATAACCGGGCAGGGAAATAAAATGCGGTCCCCTTTGGCTTCGGTCCAGCGTCGCCAATCCGGCCCGCGACTCATAATTTTCATAGGAAAGGAAGAAAGCGGCTAAAAGAGCTCGCGCGCGTCCATGTGCGCGGCGCTGGCCGTTTTTCGCCCCACGGCCCCGCACCAAAAAGTCCCCTCTAGCCTCCCCCTTCCCCACCCCTTGGCTGTTCTTCTTCCACCCCGTAAAATTATCTGAGGATAGTCCGTGTGCCGTCGCGGTCAATTTTCAGTTGGGTTTCTCTGTTGGCGCTTTTTCCCCACATTTATGGATCAAAAGATCGAAAGATATCAGGGTATGTTGTGTGAACGAGGGGAGCAATATTTTTACAGTAAATTCGATTGATGTCGATAAACAATGACTCTAATTTCTTAATGGATTACTGAAAAAAAAAAAAATCAATGCCCTGATATTACGATTATTGCGTCATTATTTGTCGTCAATATATTTTTCTCACCTCTTCGTCGAGCTGGAATCGAAACCCGAATACCCGCCGGTATCCATTCGAGAGAAAAACCAATGTCTTACAATAACGCTGCGCAATACACATTCACAAAAATTTTTCTACAATTACAATCCAAGTTGGACAGATGCGCGACCCATATTAAATGTAGCATACTTACAAAATAATTGTAATATTACAGTAGTAACAGTGGTAGAATTGCTGCAACGCTAGTAAAATATACTAGTATAATACTTGTACATGTACATTTTACTACGTTCAATATGGGTCACATTTCTTTCCCATGTTAAATGCAGTAAAATTACAAGTCGCTTGTACTTTTACCACGTACAATCCAGTGAATTTACAAAAAATTTTGTTTACTGTGTCGGTAAAGATTTCCCGAGCAGAACTCGTTGATGAGAAAAAGAGCTTCGCAATCATATATTATACATAAGGTACAGCGAAATCGTTCCCCGCCCCTCGCAGCAGCGCAATAAATACACGGATCGTCGAATAAACACTCCGAGTCCGAAATCCCGCCTCCGCGAAGACGTCACCGCGGCCCGACCCTTGTTCTCGCGCACGCGCTAGCCGCGCGAGAGAACCAAATGGAGACAAAAAAAGCGGAGGCGCGACGCGCCGTTTCTCCCCGGCTGTTGGAGCCCCGCGCGCCCGTATCATCCGCACCGCGCTCCAGAGGCCATGTGCCGGAGCGGAGCCGCGGCAGCGAGAGGCTCCCGCGATTCCCCGCGATAAGACGCGGCGCGTATCCTAGCGCGTGGGTTCCAGAATAGCCCGGGCGAAAATAGACGCGAGAGCGCGAATAGGAGGAGGGGGAGCGGTAAAAATAAATCTGCGAGTCGGGGTGCGTGCGCGTTGGTCGTGGGGGGGGGGGGGGGGGGGGGGGGGTGGGGGGGGGGGGCGGGGTGTCGTGTTGGGGGGAGATGGCAGTTAGCGGCCCCGCCCGGGGCCCGCTTTTTTCGGGCTCGCTATTTTCGCACCGATCGGACGCAGTTTTTTCGTTCTCTTTCGGTTCATCGACCGACGCGTGCAGGTATAATGTATTCGCCGTTCGAACTCTATTTTCATCCATTTGAAACTGTAGATCGGTTATGCATGGTTTACATTTTCCGGGCGAATCGAAAGCGTCATTATTCGTGTTTTCGTGCGATGCGCATCATATTTACACACTTCGCAAACACTCCCTGTACGTGCCAAATTTACCCCGATATTCTTGCGCGACGCGAGCGTCACCCCGACTCTAGAGAAAGAAAAGAAGCGGCAATAAGCTGCATCAGCCGAGCTGTCGTCGCGCGAGTGACGACGACCCGCGTATATCGGCCTCGTCGCGCGCGCGAATGTATACACGTGTTTCACGCTCGCGGCCGCAAAACCACGACGACGAGCGACGGCGAACGAAAGGGAGCGGGGGAAAAGAAAGAGAGGCGAAGCGCTCGTTAATATCGTATCCTCGCCCTCCCAACGCAAACACGCACAGCTCGCGGCAGCAGCGTACACTCGGTGTACAGTTTATGCGTGTACGAGCAAGCAAGGCCGCGAGGGTTATATTTGGCACGGGCAGCACGGACTTTACACAGCCCTGCTCGCATTCGTTTGCGGGGATTCCTTCGCGCGTCTCGAACGTGACCCGCGCGCGCGCGCTCTTCCCCGCGACCGAACGACCTGCAAAGTTTGAGATTTTTCACCCTCCCCCTGTCGCCCCCCGGGATTATTTCCTCCGCGCACGAGCGAAAATGACGCACGGGGCTTGGCATATGTATGTATATTCGCGCCGGTTCGAGCTCCCCCCCGGGGCTTTCTTTCGAGGGTATCTCGTTATAGGCTAATGAGACGTTTGGGGGCAAAGACGCATTTTGTACACACTGTACACGCGCAGGGTTCTAAATCATTCAATCGAATCGTAATTGAATTATCGTTCAATCAGCGATTGAATTTAATCCTCGATCAAACATAGATTCAATCAACCATTTAATTTAATTATTAATTGAAATCATTTTCAATCGAATTTGATTTTTAATTATTTTGATAGGATATTAAATGTCATAAAATTTTTCGAGAACAAAGCAAATAAATGAAAATTCGACGTATTTTACGAAACGGTGGAATTTAATTGTTAATTGAAATACCAATCAATTGCGGATTAAATTTTAATTGTGATTGTTTCATTGAGAAATTAAATATTTTAGAACCCAGATTATGTGCGCTGGCGAATGCTGCGTTGGTGCACCCCCCGCGAATGATAAAATCTTTAGACGCAAAATGTACACAGTTGCCCTCCCTTTTATGTTACGTATTACTCGCACACTATCATCATTTAAATCAGCTTTGTATTGGGGCTTGTTGGATTAATGTATGTTCGTTTGTATGTATGTATTCATGGAACAATTTAATGAGGAAATTTGTACTAATGTACTTAGCAATAATGTAATTTGTAATAATGTGATATGTAATAATTCAATACGAAATAATAAAATAATGTAATGCGTGATACGGAATACCTGTGAAAACTGCGTGATATGCAATGGGATACAATATGATGCTCAACTCGCATTATAACTGTTCAATTTACTGTACTTATTAGCAGCATTTTATTTTTATATACGTGCCTTGACTATGAATGCAGATTGGCATGGAAACTTGCAAAAAGATGATCGATGTGTGTTTGTATGTATGCATATAAAATTTCCATGCCGAATGCGTTATTATTAAATGTATCAATTTACTGTACATTGTATTATCATATATGTATGGCATTCGGAACATGTGCTCTTGCCATCAATAAATTCAGTTGTCAATCAATCAAAAAGTTGCGCTTCACTGTAAAACACGCTCCCACCCGCCGCACTGTAAATTTTATTATCGCCCGCGTAAAAATCATCGTGTACAATGCATACATGTGTATATACATATCGTATGCTTTGAGAACGCGCGCCTGAAATGCACCCCATTGGAGCCTCATTCAAAATCCACGCGATCTCTGAAAATAATCAGCACGCGTTTGTTCGGACGAACAGAGAGTTCGGCGAATGGTGCGCGCATTCATAATTTTGGCCCAGCTGCATTGGTTCCGGAGCTCTTTTTTTTCTTTCCCCCCCCTCAATCCGTCCACTATTATTTCGCCCTGCTCGTGGAAGTCGCCCAACTATTAGCCGTATTGTAACTTGCAGTCACGTACAGCCGGGCGGATTGAACCCGCAACTTCCCTAATCAGCGGATGTGTGTATCCCCGCGGCGTCAGTCACTCAATTCCAGTCGCGATCCCGCCCCCAACCACCCCCGGGCGGAGGATAATTTCGTAATTAAATATGCCGCGGAGTGACGTTGATTCCCCATCAGGAGTCGTGCGCGAGGCTCCCGGAAATCGCGCGTCTCCTCCTCGCGCGCGCGTACCCGCACGTAGACAATATTCGTGCCTTCGATAATATGTTGTACAGGCAGGTAGAACGCGAGCCACGCGCGCGCCGATACGTGGGCTACAAGACGCGGTTTTTGTTTTCCTTCCCCATCCGGCCAGAAAAGGGCACTGATTCGTCCATTGGGTGCAAAATGGCGTGCCGCGCATACAATATATCGTACTCGAGGGTGTCCGCGTCGTAAAACTTTGTGAATGCGCAAAATAAATGAAAAAACAATAACAGCCAAAAGCACCGCCATCGAAAGCTCTGTATCCCGTTCGCGTTGGTGGCCCTCGATTTTTAATTCATTGCGCGCCCTCCGAAAATCAAAAATCGCAGCAAAGATCGCGAACAAAGGCTTTTTGTTCATACACATATGGATACACACACACAAACGAGCATTCGGCTCCGCAAACACGGGGATACAGTATACATGTCATTTTGAGGGATCGACGACACGCGCCGAGCCATTATTCGCACTGCTTACGCCTCTCCCCCCCCCCCTTCCCGCGTAACGCCCCCCCCCCC
This sequence comes from Copidosoma aretas, assembly GCA_030522625.1. Taxonomy (NCBI): domain Eukaryota; kingdom Metazoa; phylum Arthropoda; class Insecta; order Hymenoptera; family Encyrtidae; genus Copidosoma; species Copidosoma aretas. The sequence goes on from JAPYYV010051454.1 coordinate 5,956, forward strand.
CCCCCCTTCCCGTTTTTTTTTCGCTGCCGAAGAATTAGAAGACGAGCGGCTGAAAAACAAGACGAACGAGCTTTCGTCGAGCGGCGGCGGCGCGGCGCGGGTTTTCGACTCGTGGCTTCTAACGAGCGGCCGGGGGAGGCGGTCCCGCGGATCAAGCGGCGAAAGCTCGTGTTTACACGAGCGACGATGGTGATGGATTCCGGGCGTTTGTCTTGGGAACGGCGAGCTCGCGAGGATTTCATATTTTTAAATGCGCGACGACAAAGGCGGTGATTGCGGGTCTGCGCGTGTGTGCATCAACTTTTTCAATTTCATGTTTCTGTTGGACTATACTCGAGCTTTGCCGAGCGGAAAAAGCTTTTGTCGCGTACAGCGTAGGGATCGGAGGCTCGAACAGAGTTGTATTCGGGCGTACGCGAAACGCGCGTCAACTTTTCCGCGCACTGTTTTTGCCAGGACACTGAGTTATAATGTTCCATGCTTTGCTCCATTCGTCGAGTAAAAATGATTCTTAAAAATTATTTACACTCATGTCTGTTGGGTATTATGAAGTTGTCAAAGTATCTTCCGTCCGAACAATACTTTTACAGAATCTAATTTGGGATGCCAGATTATTGTATCTCAATATTTTTCAGTAGTTATAGAGATTTCGAGATTACACAGAATATGTATAGGGAAGTGTTAATAAAGCCCTTGTCCATATGCACCTGTATAATATCGATCCGGGGCCAACTAAGAAATCGTAATCGTGTCTTAGCACCGTTCCAAAACACACTCCTCGGGATCAAAATCACCGAACAAACTCTCCGACCCGAGCCCATGGACCGTATCACCCAGCACACTCAGCGAAAGCTCGGCAAACACATTAAACCTCCCGAAAGCTGCCCGCGTGGAAAAAGAGCCCGAGAGTGTGTGCGCGCGCGACGAGGTAGAATCTCTATTTGTCCTCCCGCTCGTTTTAAAACGCCACTACCACGCGTTCGTTTTCCCGGCTGCCGCCGCTCTCGGACATTTGCCCGAGCAAATATTAAACCTTCGTACAACGCCCGCGCTCGAGACCTTGGACAGTCGTCGCCGTGTCACCGCTGCACTCGGCAACTATCGCCATCGACGGCACGCGACATCGTATGTATGTATGTACGCCCCCCCACCCCCCCCCCCCCCCCCCCCCCCCCCCCCCCCCCCCCGTTTGGGGAAATCTCGTCGAGCGAGAGCCCGGCACGCGCGCTCCGCGTCCGTTTTGGTCCGCCGTGTTCCGTTCGGTGCTTGTGATGAAGGTCGCGTGAGAGCATTATCGAGCCGATGAATCGTATATATAGCGCGGCTGCGGGTTCGGTTTTGTTTTCGCGTCCTGCAGTGTATTCGGGAAGGATGTATATAATCGTAACCTGCCACGTTTGCGCGAAAGTTTTTGTCCGAAGATCGACGATCATTGCGTTATCCGTGCAGGAGGAAGCGTGTTTCCTGACTCGGCTCGTACAACAGTCGCGCGATCCTTCGACACACGAGATCTATCTACGCATCGGGCTCCGATGAAAAATTCGCGCTTGTACCGTCGAACTCATTTGGCTGAAAGCGCTTCCTTTCTCCTCTCCCACAACGTTGTACGTGCCTGTCATGTACATGCAATCACGCTGTCGCGGGAGGACGAGGAGACACGTATATTACATCGGCGCGCGCGGGGCGGCAGCGTCTCGAATCGATGCTGGAGAATGCATCACCCCCGCGTCTGCATGTATATATATATATATATATATATAGATGGTAATGGCTCAACTTTCGGGCGCGAGTACACTTCGCTCCGTCTTTTCTCGGGATTGGAAAACGCGATCGGTGGGCTGTGAGATCCGTGCGAGGATGGGGAGTAAGAAGCGACGCGGTTCTGCGGGCGGGGGGCGTTAATTGCGGATGGTTGGCGCGCGGGGTCGGACGCCTTTTTACGGGGCGATCGTTCGCGTCGAGAGGGTGGATTTAATTCGGCGCGAGGGAGCGGGAGCGCGAATTTCCGGCGAATCTTTTTCCAATCCAACGGTTTTGGCCTGCATAAATTCGCCCCGCGGATTGTTTTACAGTCCTCCCTTCGGGAACTTCTTGTAATTGGGAAATACGGCTATCGACTCCTCGGGGGCTCCGTTTTAACTTTGTTTGATCGAATTTGGGAGGACGTGGTGATTCGTTTTCGCGAATAGTAATATCACTCGTATATATATATATGTATAGATCTCGAATAAGCCTCGTTAATATGGTTGAGCTGAGGTACATTGTACATGAAGAAGCATAGGCGGGGCTTTAGAAACGGTCATGCTCTAATTGTACGAGTTCTTTGCAGGATACATTTGATTTCACAAGAGCTATAACGTTTATAAGCTTCACGCTTCTTGTGTCAAAGTAGGAATCCCACTCGACGAGGATTCGTAAATGACGTGTTGTTACTCCATGTAATTGAAAAGAAAAAAGAAAAGGGCAATCGAGAGATCACTTGTCAATGAAGCTCTCAATCGGTATTGGTGAGACTAAAACCACAGCTGGGACTATATTGTGAATGTTTGCTACTTTTTCCGTATAAATTATGCACTTTCTGCATCTTTCGAATCTTGAAAATTCTTCACTGGTTAGTGTATAATTTTAATAATCTGCGGTAGATAGCAGAACTATGCAGAATCACCCCATTGAAAGAGTTCAAACAACGCCACTACCTCAGATCGACAGAAATACAAAATATTGCAGCTACTACATCCTCCCTCCATCTTACGTTACATCCGTACAGACGAGAACGACAACTCCAGAGAGTAAGATTAAAAATAAAGAAAGCGTCACATGGCCTGGTTGCACTAAATATTCGCGGTAGCATTGAGTATACGACATCAACGAGAATACTGTGAGGACACAGCATTTGTTTATTTCAATTAATCCAACGCAAACGAATTCAATAACATTTCAGCACAGGTTGTCTTCCATATTGACCTTTGAATGAAAATGTGTTTCGTTATCGGTGCGAAATCCAGATCGAAGTTAATCAACGATTCGAGTCGTTCAAGTTTGAATGCATCGAAAAAAAAAAAAGAAAAACAAGTATGGAGCTTGCCGACTGCTCGCTGATGCATCCACGAATTTTAATTGTTCATTAGCTGATACTTGTTTACATTTTTGGTCGAAAGTCGGGCCGAAATTCGAGCAAATGTTCTTACCACTCGTAGTTCGAATGGACTCTTTGTGTTATCAATGATAATTAAATGCATTGTTTTCATTTTGTATGTTTTACAGACATATTTCAGGTAACGATGCTCCATTCGAAATGAGAATCATCAAACATCATTCGCATCACGAAAACGCGCACACGACTTCATTCACTGCAACAACAACAACAACAACAACAACAAAGAGAAACAAAAAGTATTCCACACATATTAATCACGTGTGTTAGCAACGACTCGCATTATTTCATCAATTAGCTGAAAACCGCGCACTCGACGCCTCCCCCCCCCCCCTCCCACACCCCCCATTAGCCCCTGCGCTCGCGACGCGCAAGCTCCATTGTCGAAAGCCTTTGTGCGCCTTGAATTAAAGCTCAACGGCAAACGAGACCCTTGCCGGGAAACAGCGCAGCCTCGAGCCGTGTGTGCACTCTCTAAATGTCTTCGAGTGAAAAAGTCACTCGCTGTTCGAGTGAAAAAAAAGTATCTCGAAGCTACGAGTGAAAATTCACTCGAAGACATTTAGAGAGTGTATATACACCAACTGGCACTTTAATCAAGATTCCGCGAAATTTCTACGAACCGCCGATCCGCGAAACCAGGCAAATATTGCACGAGCCCCCCCCCCCCTTCACCCCTCGCGAGAGCAATCGCTTCTGATGCGGCGTGAATATCGAGGCCCTCCATATACATTATGTATGTATATATATATTTATAAGACGAACTAAATCGACGATTAAAACTCTGGTATTGATATTCTCGAGGGCATGCAGCATAAGTACTCGAAAAGAGGAGATTCCCGACAACAATGGAGGAGGAGCAGCGGGGGAAAAAACATACCCGAGACGTTTCGTAAGCAGGGGCCCGGCGCTCTCCTTCTCCTTGACCCCCCCCCCCTATTACAACTGCAGCGTACACTCCCGCCTCGACTCGACCCCGCTATAATCGCGCGGAAGAGGATCCTCCAAGACGGAGGGCCCGCGTGTTTACCGACACCCTTGTCCCCTCTCTCGTTCACTCCCGACGCACCCGACGACCCCGAGTTCTGGCTCCACGACGGGGCCATTGAAAATAATATCCTGGCTTCTTCGGCAATATTATCCAGCAAAGTGGCTCCACCCGCACCATCGGACGTCCTCTTTTCAGACAAGTCCGCGACGCCGAGGCCGCGCGAGCCCCATCAGACCGGTCGGGAACAAATGGTGCGGGCGCTTCAGTCTCCCGATCTGTACAGAGAAAAAAAAAAAAAAAGAAAAAAGTCGCGGCCGGCCCTTCGATCGGAGTCCATGCAAAAGTCAGATTGGAAGCTTTGGTCCTCCCGTTCGCTGCATAACTGATGGGCTCGCGGTCGAAGACGTGAGTAATGGCCCCGACGACGACGACGACGACGACGCTCCACCTCACTCTCGCGTTCTACGTACGACCCGGGCCTAATTTTTCTCCCCCCCCCCCCCCCCCCCCCGGCGCCCCGGGGGCGCCCGAGGGGGGCCATTCCTCCGGGGCGGGGGTTTCCCCTCTATCCCGGGCCCCCCCCCCCCCCCCCCCGCACGTGCGCGCCGGAGACGCCGATGATGGCTATATCTGCAGCGCGGGGATTTCCTCTATATCACGGGGAAAGTATGCGAAGGGGGTTGGGGGAGAAGGGGGGAGAGTCGAGCTCGGAAGTTCGCGCGAGGAATTCGCCGGGACGACGGAGACGAGTATCTGGAAAGTTCTGCGGCGGGGAAGAGAGTCGCGGGCCTCTTTATCATAATCAAGGTGGGAGTCGGGAGTGACGGACGGATAGGTAGGTGTATGGTACAACGAATTAAGTGCTGGAGGGCGAGTGTCTCGGGTTACTTATTCGTTTGCGTATTGTGTAGTGTAACACGAGAGAGAGGGGGGGGGGAGATGTGAACGTGAGGGGGTGGGGTGTCTGGAAAGCACATAGTATCTATCGGTTATACGAATATTATGTCGATGGAAACTTGGGGGTGTTGGGTGGACCTGCGCGTTGTTTCACTGCTGTACTGATTTTAAACTTCTGCGTTATCTGCATAATGAAAGAACAAAGTATTTCTTCAAATAAATTTTACTGGTCATCAAACTGCTCGAGTATGCGTATACTCGATTGTAAGGGAATCGACCACTGCTCTTGAGACATTGTTACCAGAACAGTGCGACTTTGAAGCCACTGCCCCCAGCAACTCGAAATTCAAATCCAACGCACACGCTGCCGAAGTATACCCTTGAAAATACACGAGCGACAAACCCCCCGAACCGCCCTCGTTGCACCGACGACGTGGAAGAACAAAATAAAAAAAAAAAAAAAAAATCTCCCTTCAAACGCATCGTGCTCTCCCTGCGCGAAGGAAAAAATTCCTCGCGTGCCCCGTTCGCTCGAAGGGAGACGGAGGGCCCACCGTCAAAGGATTCGGGGAGAAAATATGAGGGCTCCGAAGCAAAAGGGTCCCCCCCCCCCGGGCGCCGCTACAGTATACTCGTACTTCCTCCTCTACTCCGTTTCCTTCCCCCGCGGGTGCGAGGAGAGGAGCTCGAGACAGAGGGGGGGGGGGGGGATTAACCGCACGCCCGGCTGCCGCAAAAGTCGAGTGCCTATGGCTTTTCGGCTCACCGATTCCTTTGGGGGTGGCCCCTGCGAGCGCGCGCGCACTTGGCTGTAATAAGTGCTCCGCAACGAGCGCGGTGCGGGGACAGGACGGCTGATTATCGCGTTACGCCGGCTCCATCGGGCGTTAAATCGCGCGTGCCGAGCTTTTTCTTCTTCTTCGCGCAGCGTTGGAGCTTTTATTGCTGTGTATTATATATATATATATATATGTGTGATTATGAGGTGTAATGTTGATATATAATTGTATATAGAACAGTCGATCGAGTTCTCGTTTTCGTTACGCGAGACAATACGGGTTACTCCCGGGGAAAAAAGAGGTGCAGGGTAGATTGCATTTACGTGCGCGGCCGGAAGCCCACCTTCAATTCCAATTATCTCCGGCCTGCACGGGAAAGGGACGACTCGAGCGCGCGCGGTATCTTTTTCCCTTTCGATCGGGATCGACTTCGTTTGTATGGAGCGTAATATACGAGCGTTGCGCGCCTGGATGTGCTATCGTTCCTGTTTCGTAAGGGCTAATTAAATCAAATTCAATCAACGTTTCTAAAGCTCCGATTTCTCATTGGAACGAGCGTTGAATTTCACGCGTCGCGTATCCGAGTTGCTGAAAACAGTCACCTTTGTATCCACTCTGTTCCCATTCGATTGTTATACTGCAGTGCAGGACTCCGATGATACATACAGTTAACAACGACTGACGGCGGGGACGAGTAAACTGGAACGAGATGCTGAACGAACGGCAGAACATAAATCTTCGCAAGCGGGACTCGGCTCACGGGCGAAAGCGCGCACTATTATCGCCGACAGCATCGATCTCTCCCGGGTCCTCGGCGCACGTTCACGGGCGCGCCTGCTCGTTCGGACCGCCAGAGCTTTCGCGTCAACTGTACCCCCGCCGGTATATATGTACATTTTCACCATACTGCGACGGAAGTAGGAACTTTTCTTCCGCTTCGCGGGAAAAAAATTCCTCCTCCCAGCGCAGGATTGATGAAAAATCGTATACGCACCACGGGAGGAAATAAAGAATGCTCAGATCACACGTTTGAGTAGCAATGCACGTGTGATCCAGAGCATTCTTTACTTTCCCTCCCTTGGTGCGTAATGTACTATTACATTCGTAAAGTTCGCATGAATAAATTCTAATATTTTATTATTTATTGATGGGGATAATAACAATAACAATAATTAATTATTATTAATTCAATTTAATGTAAATAGGTATTTTAATGTAAGTTTGCAAATACTTTACATAACTAATGTATTTCAGACGTCGTTATAAAATCATTGTGATCAATATTTCAGCCTTGATAAAGCTCACTAGTGTACCTGTATGTGAGAGAAACGTCGGAAAAACTTTGAAGGAAATAAACTGGATCGCATATGACCATTAGAAGCTTTTTTTCATTGAATATTCATTCTTCTTGCAATCGTTAGACTCAACTTTAAAGACATAATTATAATAATAATAATAATAATAATAATAATAATAATAATAATAATAATAATACACCTAAAAATAGATGTATACATACGGATATATATGTATGCGCATATAATATATTATTATTGCAGCGTTTTATTGTCAATAGTATTATTGTCAATCTTAAAGAATGATTGATAATATTTTGTGGTTAAGATAGCGCCTTTGTGTACATAAAAGTATAAATTTCTACTCACGTGTCCGTATACAAGCAAAATGTTGTGTACTGCTCGGCTGCCTACCTCAGAGTGAATGAATCAGCGAATGAGCTCATGCATGAGCCGATGCGCAAAAGGACGCGCGTCGCGCAGTACAAGTTTCGCACGCGCAGTGTTTGATATTGTTCACTAAGCTGAAAACAGCTATAAGTATACCGCGCAGTAAGCTGCGTATAGCTCAACAAACGTATTGTTTGCGTTGCGACGAAGCCACAGTAGTCGGTGAGCACAGTTTGTATACAGTACTTGAGTAACAATTTACGCGCGTTCCAACGTTCTAAATTTAAAATATCGTGATTATAATCGACCGCGTTAATAAAATTAAACAGAATACGATCTGCTCATAATTAAAGGTTTTGAATTTTGTGAGAAGTCAAACCTCATTCATTTCCAAGCAGTTAAGAGTTTGAAAACATTGATTCACAACTGTAAGTGTGGTTTAATATAACTTACGGTGGGTAGTAGATATGATATACAATGTATATTATCACCTGTGTACACCTCTCACCTCTAATCATCGGCATCGACGTTTTTAAAATCACTTTTCAGCTGCATTGATTTCCAATCAGGCGACACCGATAATGTACAGGCGGTACATCGCACAGGTACGCCAAAATCACCTCGTTATAGAAACTCAGATTTCCTTTGTGTACACCTATATATTACATTCACGAGCATCCGAAACTTCCGCACCCCACTCGTCCGCAGTCGAGGGGCGAATCGATATAAATGTTCATTATCGTACACGGAACTTCCATCGCCCCAAGTTTCCAAATCGATCGATATACGACGACCGAACAGCAGCGCAGAATCATCAACTAAAGTAGAATAAGAAGAAGATGAAGAAGTAAGATGGGAGCTTTTATACCACCGGCGGAACAGACAGGGCCTCTCGCGGCGAATCCATCCGTCCGTCCGTCTATCGAAGAAAGAAGGGGGGGACAACGAGCAGAGACGTACACGCGTCGGGGAAAATGGGCCCCGGGGCGAAACTTTGAGCCAAGAGGAGCGGGGGGGGGGGGGACAGATACACTCCAAGTTCTCACACAACTGGGACTCCACAACAGCACAACGACCGTCTAAGGGGAGAGGTATGTACTCGCAGGTATCGGGAAAACAGTTCGATTCGTTTCCCGGCAGTTTCCGGGGATCCCCCGCTCACGGGCCGGTACTCCGAGGAGGATCCCCTCGGCCGCGAAATCACTTTCGACTTTCCGCCCCGTACATACCAGCTCGCTGGGATCCGTCTCCCTCGGCCCCGGGGCTAATCCGTTATCTCGCCGAGTGGCCACGGGGAGGGGGACGAATCCCGAACGTCGCCGGCGGCGCGGATATGACTCATCGATCGGCCCTCTCGAGAGCCATCAAGTGGCCCCTCGCGGAGCGCGGGTACATGCATACTATAAGTTTTTGATTCTCCGAACCCCCCGCACTGTACACCCCCCCCCCCCCCCCGCTTCGTCCTTCGGCACTGCCCGGCAGAAACAACAACAACAGCAACTAGGACCTCTGCTGACTCGGCTGAACGATGCGGGCAAACAACAGAGCCACGGGTAATTGCCTCGGCCGTTCGTGCATGTACCCTGTACCACACGTACAACGCAAGTGTACGCGAACGAGAACGAACGAACGGGAAGGAGACGCGAGCACTAATCAGGGAAGCGACGGCGAACGACGGGCGCGCGCGCTCCCTCTTCTCCCATCGGGCCCTGCGCGAGAGCGTCTCGGGCCGTCCTCGAGAAATAATAAGGAAGAAGAGCGGTCCTGATGGTCGGCCATCCCCGCGCGAGTGGCGAACACAGGGCGTCTCGGGACACTCGCGGCTTCTGCAGTACACCACCATTGTTCCTCCAACTGACTGCTCGTCCGAACTATAATATAAGCCGCAGCAGTGCAGCAGGGCTTTGGTCGCTCCGGGGACTGGGAATCTTGTTGCGATTCAGAAATTGGTCCTCCGGAGCCGGCTGTATTGCAGGAGACAATGTTTGTTCTTAGAAAAGCCACAGTTTCCCCCCCCCCCACAGGTATCGAACGGAATTTCGTAGCCGACGAAAAGTCAGCGCGCGGAGCTGGCTGCGCCCGTCGAGAGTCGCGATAACGAGAGCACTCGTCTCTTTCTCTCCCCCTTGCTTGTTAAACCGAGTGATCGAGCCCCGCCTGCGTTTGCAAGTGCAGAGCTAGGGCGCGGGGCCCGTTGGATCGTCATTGTCCCTCGTGATCAAAACTGCCGTCGCACGGGCCATTATAAGAGACGTCGACGCGCATAAGGTACATACATGGTATGCTTTCCAGACGCGAACTCTCGATATCAGTGATGCACATGTACTTATAGCTCGTCCACGCGGGGAAAAGCAGGTCGGCCGAGTTATCGTTGTTGGATCGTTGGGCGAGAGGAGATCGGGGCCGGCTAGGCTTTTGATCCTCGGGCTGTGGGAGTCTTCTTCGACGAGCAGTTGGTGCGCTCCAACGTCTGCAGAAGTGCAAATATGTGCGTGGAAATTTAATTAAATTTTTTCTTTTCTCGAACCATTGTCTTTATTCCGAGCAAAAATATTTCTGCTTTGTTTTTTTTTTGTTTTTGTTTTTTTTTTTTTTTTTTCACGCTCTTCTCGTGTTTTGGTTTCCGTTTAAATATGTTTTCAAGTTTGGGAGAAAAAAAACCCCTTCCAACGTCGATTTTTACTCTTTCGGCGTTGGAGCGCGGAAGCTCTCTGGGTTAACGGGAGTTGTCTAAACGGTCGGGTCCCTTCTGCCATGGCTTTTGACGCGGATGAATAAACAAGAACAATCAACGTGGAAGGACCTTTGCGCAGTAGCACATTTAAGCACTTGTATAGCTCCAGTCGAGGTCAAAGACGCAAACTGAGAACACAATCGTCCTCTGTTCCCGGGCAGGGGACATCGCGAAAACAGGAGCTCGCCCGAGCCAATCAGCAAACTCGTCCTCGCGGAAGAGCGTCTCGGCCGGGGAGAGGCGAAGGAGAAGGACCGGCTGCGTTTATCGGGAGAACATTTCAGAACGCTGTCGTTGACTTCCGCGAGACAATGGGAGCCACCGGCAGCCGACGACGAGGGAGGGGCTCTCGGCCATTGTGTCGCGCAAAAATTGTTTCTCCCAACGATTCGCGCCGAAGGACGGTAAAATTGAAAGCAGCGGCGTTGCTCCCGCCGCGCGCCGTGCCGAATGAGCTCTGGGGGGAGTTTTCATCGACTCGTTGTTGCGGCCGGGGAGGAGCGATCGTCTGCGAGGGTACTCGAGGAAGAGTTTTCCCTTTCCGAACTGCGCCCGAACGTTTTGAAGCCTAGAAGGTCCGCGAAAATATTATCATAGTTCAATAGATCGTCATTCGGTTGAACCGATAATGGCTCGTGGCTCGTGAGAGTACAGCGAGCATATAATAATATTTCAATATTTATATGCGTATACATTAGGGTGTCCGTTATTTACAAAATTCAAGTTTTTGATCATCTATCCTTTTCAAACTTCTCGTTGCATCCAAAAATGAAAATCCATTGCCTGAAAACCAAAAAATTGTAGAGTTAACAGGTGCCACCGGACACATTTTGTTTTCCCATTTAAATAGCATGGAATTTTTTTAATTTCAACCTCGTTTTATTTTTTTGACCACCTTACGTATTTTTTCTGGATTTTTAAATCATACAATTGAATCACATAACACTTGGACTTGATTGATTGATTTTTTCCAGCTCAAAATATGAAAATTGAAACAATTCGATTTTGGCCTTCGAAGCCTTCTAAGAACAAAAAACCAGTATGATTACAAATCCCGAAAAAATACCTCAAGTGGTCAAGAAAATCAAATAAAGTTCAAGATTATAAAATCCTATGCCATTTAAATGGGAAAACAAAATGTGTCTGGTGGCACGTGTTAACTCTACAAATTTTTCGTTTTCAGGCAATGGATTTTGATTTTGGATGCAACAAAGAGTTTGAAAAAAAATCACACGAAAGTCATGGCATTAAAATGAAAAATATTATTGTGCGTTGAAACGGATCGTTAAAAAATAGTATTTGAAAAGAAAAAAAGAAAGTAATTGCCTAAAAACTCCTCGTGTAACGCCGAAAATCGCGACCATTTACTCATCCGTGGGCTGGCTTGGTTATACAAACAACCCGGATTCATAATAAAAATCATCATTAGCTGCACGCAAATCGCAGGGACCGGGCAACGGATGGGTGATGCGCTTATGTACGACGGCCCCCTATTACAAGCTCGGCCCCCCCCCCCTCGTCTCCCCCGAAACCCTTGGGGTATGGGAATCGAAAAAATTTACATTCCCGCGGCGATATCGGCGCGCGTGATACGCAAACGGGCGGTTACACACCTGTATACCATTGCACGAACCGCCAATATGACCCGAGTGGTGATGGATCCGACGAATATTTTCCTGCCCCATCCGCGTTTTATCAGCAGCAGCAGCAGCGGTGGCGGCGGCGGCGGGAAAGAGCTAACGGAAGCAATTTTAAAAACGCAGGGGGGGGCGATTGATCGTTCGCGGGCGTAGTATAATAGAGAGGTGGAAATGACAGCGAATGGAAGTGGAAAAAAGGGGGGG
>JAPYYV010051518.1:0-10549 GCA_030522625.1 Copidosoma aretas
CGAAGAAGGAGCGGCCGAGAGGAGCGTGGAAAAGCCGCGTGTATATCTCTCGGGCGGGATCTCCGTGTCGAGGGGGTCCTCTTTTTTCCCGTGCGACGTCTGCCGCGCGAGTCCCGGTTTCGGGAAGAAGCGGAGAGGCTGGGGGGCGCCGAAAAAGTCGGCAGCTAGCTTACAGCCATAGGGTTCGCGCGACTCGGGCGACGCAGATCCTTCGGCCCGATAGGCCGCGTTGTGTATTCATCGGGGTCGGGGGGGGGGGGGGGGGGGCGCCGGCCCTTTGGGGGAGCCGCCCGGGGGGGGGGGAAGTTAATAGCTTTTTTAACTGGGGGAACCGCCGCAAGCGGCGGGTTGTATATATATATGGGGAACAGCCGCAAGCGTCGGTATATATATATATATGTGTACATGGGAGACTGCGTCCCCCGTATATATACGTGCGCATAATACGTGTGTATACCTGATGCCCATTGCGACGATATCATGTAGGTGCGCACGAACATTGTTCGTCGCGTGTCGTTTTCACGCTGTATTTGCGTCGATGACCCGTGCGTGCGGTTTTTTTTTAAGCGCTCGCCTTAAAACTGTGTGCATAGCCCGCGGTCGGATCGGACACTGGGACGTACAGCGGTCCGTGTAGGTACGCCAAAGAGTTACTGTATACAAGTTGAGGTTATTACGAATATGATGATTGTTTCGGGGAATCGAGCTGCAGCAGGTCGGCGTCATCGCCCCCCCGAGTCGGGAAAATGTGATCGTGGATCGGAATCCTTTTTTTGTGTGTGAGTTTCTCTTTTTCTTTTTTTTCGTCGTCTACTTGACATTCCACTGAATGTGATGTGGCCATGATGATGGGACTCTTTTCGTTCGTTCTCATCAGGAGTGGAAAAATAGGACTCGGATGCACAGGAGTCAATAGACTGTTTGTTTTACCAATGTTCGTTACTTTTATTTTAATCCATTGACAAGCATTCTATTGATTACTTTTCAACAATGCTCGGCTTTGTACCAATTCGATGATAAACGATTTATCCTTTTTATTCTTGAAGACTCATTTTAGTTTATATTTGGTTGAATTTATAAATATGTATCTTTGGCAAATTACACTAGACCAACAATTACCGCGACTAACATTGCTTATTCACCATCAATTTTCCAACTTATTAAAATGCTAATCGCAAGAACAAGAATAACAACTCCTGGGACGTTGTAAATGTTCCTTGTAAATTTAGTGCGATGAATAAATTTTTTTATAATTATCCTGTTGCCTCTTGATCATCATTGTTTGCATAATAGTATTACACATACGCACTACGACGTGCCATTAGTGCGATATTAATGGACAAACTTAATGTATTATTGTTAAAGCCTGTACAATAGGTAACAAAAATAAAGGCACGCGCAATTTCTGTGCCGCAAAAACGTTCATCGAGTTGTGATTTAATTTTTACACGGATCGTGAAAAAAAAAAAAAAAGAAATCCCCTGCTACAATCCACGCACTCTGAAAGTTCAACGATCCCCGAGATGAAGAAGAGCGCAAATTTACCAACACGGAAGTTCAAGCGCGTGTCCCCGCATAATCAAACGGCCATAAATAAACGTTAACGAATGCATCACACCAGGAAATTAATAAGTACGAGGCGAAAAAAAATCAACACTCCCAACAGAGAGATCGAGATGCCGACCGGCGCGGCTCGGTAGTACCTATTATAAGAGATATAAAGTAACCCCTTTACCGAGAAACACCGACTCATTTACACCATTATATACGGAGAGGAAGATTGTCTCCTCCATTTAATTGAGACGTCGTCGTCGTCGACGCGCTCTTGTATTTTCCCGAAATCACGTAATTTATTCTAAATATAAAAGTAGCCGCGGTGCAGAGATGAAGATGTAGACCTTGCCTCGCGGCCAGTCGCACGGGTACATATATGTATACGTACAAGTGACGCATGTATATTACAGCACAGTTAGGCCTGAATACCTTGCTGGCGACCTTTGCTCGGTAATTGCGCGCTCAAACTCCGAGACGACGATGAAGATGGGAGGGATTGGAAGAAAGAAAAAAAAAGGAGAGAGAGAAACGAAGCAGGGCGCGCACGAAGCATGACATTTTCGTTACGGTTTCTTTTTTTCTTTTCCTGTCCACCTCTCATCTGCAGGCCGGTAATGACCTGACGGACGATCGGCCCTGACCCGTAGGCACGCGAGAGGGGGGGGGAGGGTCGACGATAATTGGATAATTAACGTTCATTAAGTCTCTATTGCAGTGATTTTCCGGCAAGAGAGTCGTGATTATACGTCCGTACGTAGCCCGAGCGATGCATCACCGACCGGTCGATCGATCGATTCCCCCCCCCGGGTGCGTGTGTCCGCTGTGTGTTTGTTTGCGCCTCGTTAAAACGAGCCCGGGTTTTAAATAACGCGATTGCAGGGGCAGGCATGCGCGCCGATGATGGAGGCGTGTCATCGTGGGATCGCCGAGAGAGAGCGTGCTACCAACATCATTAAATACAATCGTTAGAATAATTCGTTTCATCCCTCGAATCTTGGAATTTCTCCGTTTCGAACCTCACGGCGAATCCTGTCCGGGAGCTACAGCCGCGGCGTGAAAAATGCTCCCGAAGCCTTGCCGAACGGAAATTCTGAAAAAACCGATCGATCGACCCGAAAGGAGGAGAGAAGGGGGGGCTATCGAAGGAGCGATCGATCGATACGGCGCAGCGGAAAAAAAGGGCGGGGAGCGAGAGGAAGGCCCGATCGGAAAGATACAGGCCCGAGGGGGGGGATCTCGATGCTATCGGTCCTGCGCGTAATTGCACGCGTTGGGAGACGCGTGCTTGTACGGAGGAGGAGCGGCGCGCGCGAGGGACCCCGGAAACACCGGGCCCCGATGCTCGCCCTTTTCCCGCCCTGGCGCTGTATGCAGGGCTCTCTTCTTGTTTTCGTGCTTTTTTTCATACCCCCGCCCCTCGACGCTGGGAGAGCGTGAAAAACGGCTCGCGCGCCAGGGACGGATTTTTGCCGTCCTCGCGGATCGGGCTCGGAGAGAGAGAGTCGAGGTGCGTTTCCGTGGGAAATACATGGGAGGGGGCTCGGAAAGCGCCTCCGATCAGAGGGGGGTGCGTGCGTGAAAAAAGTAGGCGCGCGACGGGATTCATACGACAGCGCGGCGAAGATTGTGTGTGTATGTTTCTTCTGGACGGTCGACGCGAGAGAAGCGGACCGGTCCTCCTCCCGTATAGACATGCAGAGCGCTGGGCCATAAACGAATAAAGAGATAAAAGCCATATTGTACTCTCGAGTGTCGTTGCTGGCCGAGAAACGATCGTTTTCTGGCCGCGTGTGCCGTGTAAAAAAGGTAGGGGGGGGGGGGGGGGGGGGGGGGGGGGGCGAACCACGAAATTAAATTAATCTTCTCCTTCGGGATCCCCCCCTTTTATTGTACACCGTTTGGTCGGTCGTCCGTGCGTACGTATACGCTTTTTCGGAGTCTTTTCGTCGACTTTTGAAATAATAAATAAACAAATAAAACGTTAAGAAAGAAGCACGCGGAAGATCTTTATCGTGAACAGAGTCGACACGAGACATTAAATCACCCGAGGGCCGCCACTCTCGCTCTCTCTCTCTCTCTCTCTCTCGCTCGTGCGCTCTCTCTTATGGGCCGTATCATACGCGCGTGTGTGTATAGCTACTCTCTCGAGAACAGGTGTGACTTCTTTCTCTCGATGGCCCCGCGAGAAGGGGCTTCTTCGTATATAATACCCTGCACGCCTGTGCGGCTCCGCTGAGAATCTAAGATACAGGTCGACCCGAGTGTGTATAAGCACTGATATCTGTATATTGGGACGGTGAGATAAGATTACGTATGTACGTATAATAATATATAGGTAAGAACGCGGATGGTTATCGAGCGAATGATACATCTTTCTTGTACGTACAAAGGAAAGAGGAGAATGGAACAAAACTACCGTGTAAACGATCGGAGGATTGCCGGTTGAAGGTTCATTTTATTTACGATCCGGGCGCACGTGCATATTCGATTGAAAATACGGCACGATATTCCCTTTCGTGGACTCTTCGATTCCAAAACAATTGCCGAGATCGATTTGTAAAATGGCAAAACGATAACAGCAGGATCGTTGAGAAGAAAAAACAAAACACAATCAGTATCCGATTACTTTGTGCGCACTCGTAGGTGATATAATTATTATGTAACACACACGCGCGCAACTACATACACAAGTTACAGCCGACGAAAGGGTCCACGCGTACAATGCATCACGCCCACGAATCGCAACAAAACTATTAACAGGAGCAGCAGGAGCACCAACGAAACCGCCGCCCCATCATCATTTTCCCGAGGCCCCGATCGAGCGAGCATCCAATAATGATAACAATACAACGTATACTTACGTCCACTGCGGCCGCAGACTCGTGGCCGAGGGGACACCTCTGTGCTACAGAGGGGGGGGGGGGGGGGGCCCGGGCGGCGCGCGCGGCGGGGCGCACGCGAAAAAACAGGCCCCGCGCGGGCCAAGGGGGGTGGGCGGCCGCGGGCCGGGGGCGGGGGGGGCACCGCGGTGCTAGAGGGGGGGGGGGGGGGGCACGTGCGGCGCGTGCGTAGCGGATCACGCGAAAAATCAGGACCCGTGCGGGCCAAAGGGGTTGGCGGCTCGCTGATGGTCATGTGCTCAGCATCATCATCATCGTGTGCAGCGGAGCCGGCGATGCGGCAAATTAGCTTAGAGCCGTATGTATATGTATGCATATGTATATAGCCCGTGTGTACCCGGAGATGAGCTGCCCCCGCCGGTGGTGCGCGAGTGCGCACGGCGCTTTCATCGATTTGCCAATGCTGTATGGATATGGATGCAGCGAGAGAAGGACGGCGTTGGGCTATATTGATGTACGCGTGTGCGCTCGGGCGGCATGTTGTGAATAATCCGTACACGTGTATGTGCACGCGGGTTATGCAGCGGAGTAAGTATCTGCTGCTGCTGCTGCTGGTTTGGTTTGTATTGCTGCACCGAGTGGAAGAAGATCGTTTCAATCAGGAGTCGTGTTTGCGGTGCGGATGATGGAGTTAAGTATACACAAAGGGTATTATATTATACGTATCGGGCGGGTATTCGAATTATCGCAATACTCGCGGAGTGATCGAGTGCCGTACAGTTGTATACGTACTGACAAGTTTTTTCAGACAAGTTGGCCCGCGCAGGAAGATTCTTCGCAAGACCTTGGGGGAAACAAAAGTCCCCCGATCGTCTCTCGGGTGTTCCGCGTCGTATACGATTTCTCGATACGTGTGATTTCGTGAAACAATACAATAAGCACACGCGTCGAAGCGCTTTTACGTCGCTTAGGAGGCACAATAGCGAGACTCCATAGTGTATGCCAGGAGTGAAAAATGGAGAGTCATTTTTTCCCCCCGGGCCAGAGCCACCGTTAACCCCACGCGCAGCGCGCAATCATAAATCTCGATTAAAAATACGACCCGTGGACCGCGGAAGGGCTGCTCGCCCGCCAACCCGTCGCTCGTACACGAGGATGACAGTGAGGGGGCGCGCGCGCGCGCGATATAATCACCGTCGCCGCTCGCGATCCATCATTTTCAAAAACACAGACGGGCGCGCGCCGCGGCAGCACCGCCCGATGAATTAATCGTCCCCGCGGCCCGGTGCCGCGCGCGCGCCCTCCTCCTCCCTCTCTCGCTGCATCAGTCGCCACCGCCGCGGCAGCGTTTGGCACCGAGCGCCGGGGTGACAAATCTCTCGGCTCCCCGTATATTTATAAACACTCCGACGCCGCGTGAATCCGAATCCCGCTGGAGTCCCCGATACGTCTCGTCCGCGCGTATACGCACGACCCTTGATGGTTTTTTCCGCGCTCTCTTCCCCCGCCCTCTGCCCCTCTCTTGAATTTCGTGCTTGCAGCGCTCGCGGTTCCTCGATTTTTTCCGTCGCCGACGCCGAGGCGTACGTACGACATCTATTCATCACACGGATTTTCGGACCAATTACGCGGAGAGAGAGAGAGCGCGGTCCGCGGGATAATTCGGAGGTGGGATAGGTGGGATAGCTGTTAAGGGGGGGGGGGGGGGGGGGGGGGGTGAAAAAATGGGGGATCCGCGCGGGGGACCCCCGGGGGGGGGTTATGCTATCTGGAGAATCGGGCGCTCCGCGCCTATCGGGCGCTCCGCGCCTATCGCGGCCTTTCCATCTCTCCGCGCGCGTAGTGCGACAGTGACGATAAACGTCAGGGGGGGTGAGAAGATCATGGGATAGCGGCGCGGCACCGCGAGCGTAAAAAACTCACGGTTTTGAAATCGAACCGTTTCCGAGAATAGTCGATTGATCGGTCTTTTGTTTGTCGGGCATTCTCAGGCAGTGTACGAGGTGTGGTTGTTTTCTTTATTAAAAAATTGATGCAGGAGGTAGCTCGTCGTTGTAGTTGTTATTGAAGAATTGCCACTAAATTTCTTCTTATTTCGACCATCTGTACGTGTAAAATCATTTTACTAAAATGAACAAACGTCCTTGTGAGACGAGGTTTATATACAGCCATATTTTTTCCATCGAAAGAACCCCCCCCCCCCCCCCCCCCCCCCCCCCCCACCACCGCACCCCCCCAAGACCCCCCCCCCCCCCCCCCCCCCCCCCCCCGAACTGACGCACCCCTGTCACACGTACGATGGATCGAACCACTCGAAGGGGCGTATAAAGCATATTTTTACCCGATAGACTCGCACGACACTCATATCGCATCATACAGTATATATTATAGAGGCGAGCGAGCCAAACAGCGTCTGATGTATACTGTACATGTGTACAAATCTTTCCCTCCACCCTCCCCCTGCGTGTACAATGTACACACGCGTCGATGCGTCCCCCAGCCCTCGTACCTCCACCCCCGCCCCCCTTCCTCCTGCTGTTGGAAAAACTCCTTCTTTTTCAGTTCGCGCGAGCAAGCGCGAGAAAGAGCCGAGTACTGCAGCCACCACTTTCCCCCCTTTTTCTCTCGCGAAGTCAGCGGCGTCTCAGACTGTACATACATTCTGCCGTGTATATAATAATACGCGCGTGCGATCCAGTACAGCTGCACCGGAGAATGAGCGTGCAGCGAGACGACTACCACGACGACTAGACGACGACGACGACGACGACGACGACGCTTTGAGTCGCGGGCGTCGCACCGGAATGCGCTAATGAGGCCTCGGCTCCCCCGCTTCGACCCCCCCCCCCCCCCGCCCCTCTTCGCGACTTATATTCATAATGTACGTGCACACGCGCTGCACCATATAATACTCTTTCCTCTTCTCTCTTCCGCCTCTCCGCTGCGCCGTGCAGAATACACGCGTGCATGTAATATACTTGCGCTACGTACCGTGTACTTACTTTCTTCGTTTCCTCCCCGCCGCTGCACGCGCCGCCGCTCTTGCGTGCGTACTATGGATACTCCGTGCGCTATCTTTCGCGAGAAACTAACGAAAAATGATGAAAAAGATCAAGAGCCCGGGAGTAGAGCGAGAGGGAAGAAAAACAAGGTTTCGAAGCTGCGAGCGGGGGTGAAGTTTTACTTTTTGCTTTTCAAATCGAGAGCAAAGCTCTTCCGCCCTTGTCTCGTGGCGTCTCGGCTGGAGACAACCACGCGCGGTTCGGTCTATGTACATACGCGTGCAGGGCACTCGAGACAGTTTGTTTTTTCAGGCCGCGGGCTCTCGCGCACCTGTACCCGCAACACTCGTTAAATCCGCCGCTGCTGCAAGTTTCCCCGCGGCTCCGATAAGAGCTTTTTTCCGTCTCAAACGACCAGTTTTGGCATTTTTCATCGAAACGACGCACGAACCCCTCGCCTCCTCCTCCTCTCGGGTTGGCCGGCAAAACAATTCGAAATCTCGTCGACGCAACAATGAAGCCACGACGACAACAGCACTCGACTCCCATTATTACGGCGAGCCGTGAAAAATCCCGGCCCACGAAAAACCATCCCCCCCCCCCCCCCCGAGTGCTACAACCCCCCCCCCCCCCCCCCCCCCCTATCTCGCGGCTCGTTAAAGCTCCTATGTACAAACGACCCGTGTAAAAGGCGCCTCGCCGTCGCCTCGATCCCGTCGATCATCGGGCCTGAAAAACCTCGCCTGAGAAAATGAAGAGGTACAATACAACGAGACGCGAGAGGAGGAAGACCTGCGTGGGACGGTCCTGAATTCAGCGGTACGTATAAGGCTCTCTGTCTCTCCGGCCACTGTGGCGGGGGGGGGAGAAAAACACATCGACGCGCCTTACATGCGCCAACTAATTGCGCCCTTAATTGTTTAATTGGACGCCGATTGCGACAGTCCTCTACCTCCCCGTGTCTCGGCGAGCGCTAGAGCTGCAGTCCGTGCCCCGGGAAATGCCTTTGGGGCTGTCTCGGAGGCTGTTTTTCTTTTTCTTTTTTTTTTGCCCCGCGCGCTCTTTCCTTCGTCCGAGCGTGAATAATTCGTTCGGTTGGTAAGGTAAGACGTATACTTGTATACCTTTTATGTATATATACGTATACCCGCTGCACCAGCGCGTGCGGAACGCGAGAGTGTGCCCCGAGGTGGTGCAATACCGCACGGGCCGCACTCGGCTACTGGTCTTATACGTACCCACGAGCCCAAGGAGGGGGGGGGGGGGGGGTTGTAGCACTCGTGTTTTTCCTCCTTCCGCTGCAGGGTGTTTTCCCGCGGGCACTGGGGGGTCAAACGGGTTTATTATTTATACGATGCCTGTTTTTTTTTTATTTGCACTCCAAAATCTTGATTGAATCATTGACAGCTGTATTTATTATACATTGCATACGACGATTTGCGAGAGGAGCAGAGTTCACTGATCCGAAGGAACGAGTAACGTTGGGGGTACATTATGCTCTTCCACGGAGGACAATGCGAGACGCGCGCGCGCATAATACAATATAATGACGAAAATAACGCGCATCGGCGCCCCATTAGCGCCACCGAAAACTTATATGGCAGCGCTAATGAGCAAAGAGTTTCCCCGCAAAGTTTCCGTCTTGCATGTAGGTATATTTCTGAAGTGTCTGGAGCAACACTCGCGCCACAGTACTCGATGCCCAGGTATGTGCGTCTCGCGAGTAGGCGTATAACCGCGGCTCGGATTTTTTTTTTCTCCCTCTTCCACGTCACATCCGTCGCATTGTGCGCGTTTTTACAATTTTCCTCTCTCGTTCGCCCCCAGCATCTTTTTTTCTTCTTTCCCTTATCCTTCTTATCCCGTATAGAGCTAACTGCTGATTATACACCCGACTCGTGGTGCTAATACTAATACAATATCGATATAATTAATCATCGATATAGGAGAATCAGCACCACCTCACTGCATCATTAAGTTTAATGAAACCATTAACCAATTATATCCGCCACTCGGCTGCCCGTCTAATTTAATTCAATTAAACGAAGCTTATTAGAACGGAGCAGAGAGCGCGAAAAGAATAAGGAGAAGGAAGAAAAAAGGAGGGCAAAAAGGGCGCCCTATACAAGGGCCGAGGAATCTGACGTGCGCGGGTACATTATATCGGGCATAAAAATATGGGGCGTCGAGAAAAAGCGCTTCCTCTTATTGTAATTTATTAAAATACGCAATGATACACGGACAGACGGTCGCGCGTGCTCGTCTAATTAAACAATTATTTTCCTACGGTTTCCATGGTAAAAGCGTCGTCGTCGCCGCCGCTCGCGATAATAACCAAGCGCGCTTCTCACAATAATTAACTTGACGCGCGCGGGGGTGTATATTTATTTATCACACGCGGGGCATGCTCTGCGAATTAACCTACTTTTTTTTTTTCCCCTTCGACACCGCGCGACGCGGTTCCGCCTCGCTGTGTGCCGAAAATCCAGGAGGTGAGACGATGAAGGAAAAACGACACCCCCACAAGGGTACATGGTTAGCGCGCTTCCCCATCGCAAGAGCAGTATTGTATGACCGGTATAGCGTTATAAGTTGTACGGGCAATGATCGAGCACGCCGGCGATCGCGATTTCCGCGTGTGCTCTCGCGCGCAGGACCCGTCGCATGTATACACCCCGTCCTCCTCCGCCTCTTTCTCCCCTCGCCGCCTAATGTATACGCTTGATGTAATACGTACGGTATGACGCGGGCATCCGGCGCCGCGCCCACTACTCGCTTTGGCGATTCACCTGCTCCTCTGCTCGTGTATGTGTACTTACGTACACAAAGACTTGGTGCTCCCGGCGCGAATCTTCCTCTCCCCCGGCAGCTCCAATGCGCCCCCCGTCGCTCGTGTCGCAGTTATATAAGGTCGCGTTTGGAAATAATTCGCGGCGTGATTTTTGTTCATACGTGGGCAAGGGGTGAACCATGAAACTTTTAATCATCTCCCATATCGCGCTCTACTTCGCGTATATTATCAGCGATCGAAAATCGTGCGACAGCGGCCCTTCGGTATACTTTGTGTACGAAAGGAAACCGCGAGTGGTTCGCACAGGGGCTCGCCTGCACGCGAGCGGCGCATCATCATCATCGTCGTCTTTGAGCCGTGCA
>JAPYYV010052517.1:0-12071 GCA_030522625.1 Copidosoma aretas
GGGAGGAATCTTTTTTTTTTTTTTTTTTTTTTGTTTTCTTTGCGCGCGAAAACAAACCAAAACCACACAGACGGATGGACGACCGCGGATCTGGTCTTCCTGTGGAAGGAGGGCGATCCCGTGCAGGTGGTCAAGAACTTGCACCTGCCCCGCTTCACACTCGAGAGGTTTTTCACGGATTACTGTAACAGCAAAACAAACACCGGTAAGCCGAGCTGGCTCGGAAAGGCTTTGCTTTACTTTGGCCTGGCCGTATACGCGTATATATAACCTGCGCACGGTCGAGAAATAGAGAGAGAGAGAGAGAGAGAGAGAGAGCGCGAGTGAGTATTATACAACCAACTACAAGAGACTCTCTCGTCCTTTGCCATCAGGGGAGTACAGCTGCCTGAAGGTGGACCTGCTCTTCAAAAGGGAGTTCAGCTACTACCTCATCCAGATCTACATCCCCTGCTGTATGCTCGTCATCGTCTCCTGGGTCTCCTTCTGGCTGGATCAAAGCGCCGTACCGGCTCGCGTGTCCTTGGGTGAGCGAATTTTAACTACCTCTCTCTCTCTCTGCGTGTATACACACACATTCATATATACATGTATACATACTCAGTTCTATCCATCATGCTATAATGCTATACATAGCTTGTGATCGTTGCGGCGAAAGGATGCCCTCGTCCCGTGTGCCTCAAAGAAACTTTCTCCATCTCTCTCTCTCTCTCCAAACCACGTACTACATATATAATACCGAAGCTGCACCACCGAGGTTTTCTTTTTTTTTCTTTCTTTTCCATCCGTATGCTCACACTCGACATTTTTGTTTTTTCTCCAACGACCGAATTCTCTGTTTGCTCGGGGGTGAAATTAAATTCTGTTCTTCTTTATTTTCTTCCGCGGAAAAGTTCGTCCTTACGAGTGCCCCGTTTGGTGCAGCAGCGCCGAGTTAACCCCAAAGAACATACTTGTCTGACTCAATCTTGACTCTGACTACTGAATTTTGTTTTCTACATTCAATTGCTGCATAAGTACTTACATCGCCGTGTGTTTGTCCAATAAGAGTTGATTGGCACGCCCATCATTAATTCATTATACACTCCCCTGCTAAACTCTCCGCAGTGTCGATATTTGTGTGTTTACGTTGGACAAACACTGGGCGGAAGGGGGGGGGGGGGGGGGAGGGGGAGGCGGGTGGGGGGGGGGGGGGAGGGGGGGGGGAAGAGTGCGAAAAGAAGAAGAAGAGTGTGTAATAGACGCGAGCGAAAGTGATACGACGTATACATACTACGCGTACAATGATATAATATTGAGTATAACATTCCCGTACTAATACGCGCAGGAGTGACTACCCTGTTGACGATGGCGACCCAGACGTCCGGGATAAACGCCTCGCTGCCGCCCGTCTCCTACACCAAGGCCATCGACGTGTGGACGGGCGTCTGTCTAACCTTCGTGTTCGGGGCGCTGCTCGAGTTCGCCCTCGTCAACTACGCCTCGCGCAGCGACATACACCGGGAGAACATGAAGAAGAAGTACCAGGAGATGGAGCACTCGGCCTCCGTCGATCCGGCCTCGGAGCCCTTCGAGCCGGACACCGCCGGCTTTGCCATGGTCAGTGTCTCTCCATGCCTCTGTTCATTCGTTTGCTCGACCCTCTTTTTCATTCATTTTTTGTTTTGTTTATTTATCACGCTCTTTTTACGCATATCCAATGTCTGATTATCGTATCGCATATATATTAGATAATACATATAATATATATCTGCTTTCTGTTCTCTGCTCTTATTATTTTGTTATCATTTTTTTGTCACCTAAAATATACACGGAACTACAACGGTCATTGTTTCTTTTTTGTCTTTTTTTTTTTTTTTTTTTTTCATGTTCAACGGATCTTTCGGACATTTCCGATACTTGGATGTGCGAAGATAGTTTTTTAGTTCTATACTAGCTTACGATTACACTATACTTATCCCTCTACGAATCTTACATTTTTTTTTTTTTTTTTTTTTTTTTTTTTTTTTTTTTTTTTTTTTTTTTTTTTTTTTTTTTCTTTTTTTTTTTTTTTTTTTTTTTTTTTTTTTTGCACTACCCCATTATTTGTTCACGAAATGTGTGTTACAAGCAAGTAAACCGTGTTCGAAAATAAGAAAAAAAATAAAAAAAATGAAATTTTGAAGGAAATTTTTGTTTTCCAGGAAAATGATTGGTGTAGATTTTTTAATTCTAGTAAGTTTTCAATCAAATGATTAATTAATTTTATATGTTGAGTGGTAATGATTAATTATTATTATTATCTCGGGACGCAAGTTTACTTGTTCCTCGATCGATATGCATGCTTATAGTAAACATATTATTACGTACATGCATAGTATATTCTCCTTATTAGAGTTATTATTTAGACTTTATTTTGTGTGCGTGTGCCTGGTTCTATTATTATTCTTATTTCGACGGTTCACTATTCATTTTTCAGATTTAATGACTTGTTCAAAATTGATACATATTATACGAGTATACGTACTCCTGTCGTAATTAAAAATAATAAAAGATTCCGACGAAAAAAAGCTAAACAATTGTTAAAAATTGAAAACTTTCGTACCGTCTTTCCACACAATACATAATTATAGTCTGAAAGAGTGCCGTCAAACCTTAATTGAAATCTGATACAAAAGTGTGCCAGCTACTATTGTGCAGTGAATATTAAAAGTTCAACCTTGTCATACTCTTCTAAAACTCTTCACGATTTTTTCCCTTTTTTGTTGTCCATCAATATCCATTTTGAGCCCGTAATCAAGGACTCGAGCGGATGAAAAGATTTTGAGTTTTTTTTTACAACGCTTTCGAGTAGCGTTTTTGTTCTTTTCCTAACAAAATTCCTTATGTGTGAGTGTGCTGGAGTGACTCACGTTTTTGCTTTTCATTTGAATGAACTAACAACACTGCCACTAACGCCTTAGAGAAACAAGAAAATAAAAATGCATCGCTGTACTATTACTTACGAAAGTGAGGCTCTCTGCGCTTATACCATAAAAATTCTCTCTATGTGCACGCCTCTCTTTCTCTCTCTCTCTCTCTCTATCTCTGTCAATGCCCACACCTGCAAGGTATTATATTATTTTTCCTTTTTTTTTTTTTTGTTCTTTTTTTCTGCTGGTGCAATACGTATACGTATACCACAACACAACATGCTGTCAAGACTGTATCGTCGCTTGGAAGGAAAAAGGTCCAATTTTGGATTTGCGCTAAGAAAGGGCCTATTTCGGATGAAGCTCTTCGAAAGTGGAAAATTCATGCGAGTACTGTGACAAAAGCGAGGAAAAAGGGCATTTATTTGTGCCTATTTTCAAATAAGCTCTTTTCAAGCGGATAGTGCTACTTTCCCAGCGCTTGGCCAAAATAGGCCCTTTATTGCCGCGAATCCGAAATAGGACCTTTTTCCTCCCAAGCGACGGTATACTTACGATGGGCAATATAAATGAGAGCCTATGTATGGGTATAGTGAAAAAAAAAAAAAAAAAAAAAAAAAAAAAAAAAAAACAACAAACCACACAAACCCACCCCCCCAGACCCCCACTACAAAGAATCCACACCAAACAAAAACACGCATAGATCATAGTACGCCCGCCCGGCAATATTGACAATACAATTATCCGACACGATGACACGATGACACGTTGACACAGTGAGACAACGAACAGACTGGAAATCAAAGGGAGCGCGTTTCTTCCAGAAGCCTTTGGTACGGCAGGCGGACAGCGTGTCTATGGAGAAGATGCGGCAGTGCGAGCTTCACACGCAAGCGCCGAAAAAAAACTGCTGCA
The DNA here is from genome assembly GCA_030522625.1 of Copidosoma aretas. Lineage (NCBI taxonomy): Eukaryota > Metazoa > Arthropoda > Insecta > Hymenoptera > Encyrtidae > Copidosoma > Copidosoma aretas. Next base: position 3,807 of record JAPYYV010052517.1, read on the forward strand.
GGTCGTGGCTGTCCAAGTTCCCGACGAGGTCCAAGCGGATCGACGTAATCGCGCGGATAATCTTCCCCCTCGTTTTCGCACTGTTCAATCTCGCGTACTGGTCAACGTACCTATTTCGGGAGGAAGCGGATGGCGAGTAAGCCTGGACGACAACGAGGAGGAAGCCCTTGGATCGAGGGACGTGGCACGCGGCCACCTCTATTACTCCCAGCCCCGCGCGGCGACAGTCCAACAGCAGCAACAACACCACCACCAATCAGCGTCATCCCTTACGGCCAGTCTCGCGGCGTCCTATCATCATCATCATCATCATCATCATCAGCACCAGCAGCAGCCAACATCTCTAGCTGCCATCGCCGCGGCTGGCCTTCCAACAGTAGCCAACGCCAACACCACCACCAGCACCACCACCACCACCACCACCACCACCAGTAGCCGAACCCCGAGACAGCAGCAACTCAAGCACCACTACCACCATCCCCACCAGCACCACCACCATCATCAGCAGCAGCAGCAGCAGCAGCAGCAGCAGCAGCAGCAGCAGCAACAGTCCCCGCACCATCATCATCACCATCACCGCCACCGCCACCGTCACCACGCCCATCACCATCATCATCACCAGCACGAGCAGCACGAGCAGCAGCTCCAGATCGAGGAGCAGGACACCCCAACGCCCTCGCCCTCGCCGCCCCACTCGCAGACGTCGCAACGGAGCAGCGCCAGCATCCACCAGCACCACGCCCACCACCGGGCGGCCCTGCAGCAGCAGCAGCTGCTACGCTCGCGCTCGCCCAGCTCGTCATCCGTGACCGAGAGCGAGGGCCGGCCGGGCTGCTCCTCCCGGGGCAGCCAGCGCTCCCGTTCGCGCAGCCCCGCGGCGGCAGGCCCGAGCACCACCAGCGGCAGCGCCGCCGGGGGCGTTGGCATCGCCAACAACGTGCACCACCAGCAGCAGCAGCCGCCACCGCGACGGCGCTCCTCCTGCGCGTCCTCCACCTCGCACCTGGTGGCCGAGCTCGAGTCGGCGGCCGCCGCTGCCCAGCACTACAACAGCCAGCGGCAGAACAGCACCGGCCAGCCGGTGACGGCCGAGGCCGCGGCCCAGCTGCTGCGAGCCCAAAATTTTCCGCGCTTCCGCAAACCGCTGATCAATCCCTACGACGAGCGCATCTTTTACGGCCTGTTGCCCAAACACTGGTTCACCTGTCACGCAAAGGGCAGCGCCAAGATAGACGTGTTCTCGAGATTCATGTTTCCGTTTATGTTCTTCATGTTCAACGTTTGCTACTGGACCCGCTACCTACAGGGAGACGACGAGCCCGCGGGTAACTGATGACGACGATGCGCGGCCCGGCCGATTTGCCGTTACCGCTGTCATTGTAACGGTCTTGTTATTGTGTGCGTGCGAATCGTTATTATTATTATTATTATTATTATTATTATTATTATTATTATTATTATGATTCACGTTGATGTTGTTCTTGTTGCGAATCTAATGATGTTTGTTGTTAATGATGATGATGTTGTAGTTGTTGTTGTTGTTGTTGTTGTTGTTGTTGCTGCGAGTGCCAGAAGAAGGAGGAGGAGGAGGAAGCGCAGCGGCGGCGAGCCTCGAGTTGCACCGGTGCAGCTGTTAACGATATTAGGTACACGACAGACGAACTCGGCGATCAGCTGACTACGGCCGGGCCCGGTCGGGGCCGTTCTTCCGTTACTACTTATGTATCATGCACGGCAGAGAACTCGCCGCAGATCAAATAATCCATACTCCGACAGCCTTTGCTTATGAAAGTAACGAACGGCGAGTCTCGTGTAATTATGTAACGGAGTAGGTACATGCACCGGCCGGGTGTATAATATACACGTTGCATAGAATTCGCGCACACCCTTGATTTTTATCCTTACATGCAATCTTTCCTATTTGTTATAATATTATACAAAAACATACTTGACGCGCGAATTCGTCGTCGACTGTTTATAATTGTTTCATCGTACGCGTAACGATCGATATTAAACGGTGTGCGTGTATAATAATAATAATAATATGCGAGACGCGATTTTTCACTGTATAATAATAATGATGATCATTATCATTTCTTTTTCATCGAAACCTTTTTGATATCATAAATGTATACAAAGTCGCATCACGGTTATTACTAAAACATAAAATATATCGATTCATTCGTCGCGAGGCGCAAAGTGCAATTCAACGGTTAACGATTATGTTATTGAGCGCGGGAAGGGAACAAAGTATCAGACTCGAACGTACGGTATCTAATATACATGTATTGAAGCCGAAAGCCGCGATTGATGGTATAGTATACTAGCGGGATCGCCGAGAGAGCATAATATACAGTATACCTAATAATGAAATCGTCGCGCGGATTCGCGACCCTCGACCGCAAATCGCCGAACGGCACACGCGAGGCTCGCAGCCGCGACCGCTGGTGATGGCGACGGGGGGGGGGGGGGGGTACCTGTACCCGTGTACGCGTGCACCCAACCCCCCCCCCCCCCCCCCCCCCCCCCCCACCTCCCCCCCCCCAGCCGGTGGAGTAACGAAACGCTTTATACGCCACGTGTTATATATACGTGTAAAACCGGGGAGAGAGACTCTGGGGCGCGACTGTTGTGTGCCTGCAGCCGATATCGCGGTGCGTTATGTGTGACGAGTAGAAAAGCGTGAATGCGGCCGGCCGCCGTGACTATGATGGACTATGTATGTGTGTGCATGTACTGTCGTGTCTGCGCGTACGCGCGAAAGTGATTCCGCCGTGTTGATTGGACCACCGCGCGGGCGCTGCGGGGCTTTTGACGGTTCTCTTTTCTCTCTGCCCTCCGACGCGAAAATTCGAGACGAGATGATGGAGTCTCGGGAAGGAAGGGCAGGCGGAGGATTCGATACTACGATTCGTCGAAGGTACAGAGGGGCCGATCGGTTATTTTTCTCGGATCCGCAACGCCCGCGTCGTCGGAACGGAATCACGGACGCGTGGGCGCATGCACGCCGCGTACGCGCGCGCGCGCGCGCGTGTGTGTGTGTGTGTGCATGTGAAAAGCATCGTCGAGTAATACCCACCAGCCGGGGAGACCGCGCGCCACCAATAAGTGATAATGAAATATAGAGGGCCCTGTACAGCCACGGCCTATAACTCCAGAAACGACAAAAAATCTTATAGTTAAGGCACTTAGGATCGTAAGGCTAATCATAGTTGTAGTTTTTAGGAATTCCGAGGAATGACGAGCGAAGATAACGTAATTTAAGACACAATGATGATATCGACGACGAAGTGAAGGACAAAGTTGAGAAAAAAATTAATAATAATATTGATAAACAAATAGAGGACAATGTGAGTGAAGTGAAGAGAGAGAGAGAGAGAGAGAAAAAAGAATAGTCGTAGACCACGTCTATAAATTTATATACGATGAATCGAAAAGAGTGATGAGAATAGATCGAAAAATGAGAAACCAAAAAAAAAAAAAAAAGAAAAACAAATGTGGAAGAAAAAAGGAAAAGAGGAAGATTATAAAAAAAAAAAAAAAAAAAAAAAAAAAAAAGAAAAAAAAAAAAAAAAAAAAGAAATACAAATGTGGATGATCAAAGTATAAGAGTATGATTATAAATATATAAATATTGATATAAATAAATATGAAAAAAAAATATGCCTATAACACGTATGAAGGACAAAAAGGTAAAACAAGTATTAGCTCGTTGTAACAACGTTCGAATGAAAAATATCTTATCTTTTCAATTGAGATTCACGAAGCGTGCGAAAAAAAAAAAAAAAATTCGACAGAAGTGATGGCAGGATGTCGGAGAATCGACGCAAAATAGAAAAAAGGAGAATAAAAAAAAAACAGGAAAAATAACGAAAAACAATCCAAACGGAGATCCCTTGCGACACGGCGACGACGAGACATTCTAAAATAAAATAAATAAAGGGAAACACGACGGATCGCGATACTTACACGACGAAAAAAACACACACACACAGACAGACACACGCACACTATCACACAGCACGCCGTCTCGGACGATTTTCCTCGGGCGATCGCGCGCACACACGCGACGACTATACTTCCTCGCGTAAATAGCTCGCGGAAGGAAGTTTCTCTCGACTCGCTTCCGGATCTCGCTTGCATCCGCGCGAACGCGATTTTCACGTTTGTATTTAACGAAAAAAAAAAAAAAATCTCTTTGCATAATATATATAATATAAAAGAATAAAAAAAAGTAAAATAAATAAGCAAAACAACGGCGCCAACGACTGCGACGCGAGTTTTTGTACACGGCGAGTATGTACAAGCGAGGCGACGAGAGGAATGCACGATTGGGCGACGAAAATTTTTTACACCACGCTGTTGTCGGCCGGAGAATTCGGACGCGCGTGCGCGCGCGAGCCTCGGGCCCTGGGCTTGTCGGTCCAAGTTGGGAGGAAAAAATCGAATTTCAACGCGAAAGAGAGAGAGAAACGATATGACAGTCGAAAAAAAAACGCGAACGACCGTCCTCGCGAAGGTTCGACGTGCATGTCGCGGGGAGGGGTCCGGCGTGTATAACGAAGTTTGCGTGCGGAAAATCGGCAATTCTACGCACTGCAGCGAGGCAACTCGATTCTCGTTAGAGGTCTCGTTAATTGGAATACAATACATGTTCACACGCACACGAAAAAACACATTCACTCCATGCGTATTTACAGTCATGAATATGTATATGCATACGCGTGAACGAGCTGCGTACATACGAGAGAAGTTATAAAGAAAAAAAAAAAAAAAAAAAAAACCAAAAACCCGGCCCCCCACCGGGCAGCAACGCACGGGGGGAAGAAGGGGAACCTAAAAAAGGTTGAATTCATTCGTAAGGGACTCATCGATATTACCACACACTTCACGTACTATTTAACGCGCAAGTGCGCGCGGCGGCTTATGCGTTCTAAGTATCATACACAATTATAGTTGGTTGGTTTTTTTCGTCGCTTGATTGCAGCTCATACATTTTCTAGATTATTATTATTATTATTATTATTATTATTATTATCATCATCATCATTATTGTTGTATTCTTCCGTCTATGACCGAGTCAGTGCTTCTGACTCACATACTTATCTAAACGAAGTAAACAAAACAAAAGAAACTTGTATTTTTTATTACGTCGAATCGCACATTTAATTATATACATATAAATATATGAATGAGAAAAAAAAAACCGTCGTTATTCTAAAAGTCGTATAAGGATATTAAAATATGTATGTATATATATTACAAAGTATTATATAATATATCGTAATAGATTAATTGAAGATGAAAAACGAAAGAAAAACCCTCTAAACTCTTCCCGATGAAAATAAAGGGCCGCCGCGTCGCTCAAAACTCTCTAGGATATTACATATACATATGCATATATAAATATATACATGAAACAACTATGCGAAAAACTATTTACCACACTGTATTAGGTCTCGTAGTCTTTAAGGTCGTTTCAACCAAAGAAATAAAAATAAAATAAAAAAATGAATTAAATAATAAAAACCGAGGTAAGAGGGGTAAAGGAAAAACAGGGCGAAGAAAAAAAAAACTTGTATTACGTGTGTCTGTATGTTTGCGCATGAAAGTAAGACGAGAGTTGAGATAATGATAATTAAATGCTGGTGCGTGACGGTACAAGAGATAACTAAGAAAGAAGTATAATAGAATTACATGAACCTATACATACTAGGGTATCTTTAATTTCGACGAATTTATTAATATACTTTTTCACATTATATTAAACGGTATAACACCGAGAAAATTAAGTCATAACGGCAGTATGCGCAATTTAAAATTATGTAGCTAAGCAGTACTCAATACTAGACAGTTTTAGTTAGGCTCAAATGAAAGCTGAAGTTTGTCACCTCATTTTTCGTTCCGGTCTCATTAAAACTTTCTATTAAATCAGATTCTGTCTAGCTACTACTATATATATGAGTTTAAAGAAGTATCGATGCTTTAACTTTACTAACTTGGTAGCATGAATTTCGTTTGATCTTTTTGGGCATAAGATTTAACTTTACTTTTATTTCAAAAATTACGAAAAAGTATCAAAGTGTATCTTGCACGCATAATGAATACATTACCGTCAGTAAAAACTCTTGAATGACCATTGCCACGAAATATGAAAAAAACGATGTGTTTGGATAAACTCAACTCCAGCGTCTTAAAGTTAAAAAGTAATCGAGAATTTCTGTGACGATCATGAGTTTGCGATTATGTATAACGTGCATACACGAGTCTGTGTGTTTTTGCATGCCGTAGTAGAACAAAAAAAAAAAAATATTCGTGTACCTATACAAGCGAGGATTAACGTCTCTGGAAAATTCGCAGAAGAACGATCGAGTGGAAGTAAACAAGAGATTATCAACGTGACGGACGTTTGAGTACGGATAATGTGTTATCATGTGTATGATTACGATTATGATCATGATTATTATTATGCAAACGCGACATTTGTACACTCATAGATTCGCATACGCGTATATGTACTATGATGCAAATATTAATTGCAGAAACGCAGTATTTGAACAAAGTATTACATTATGTCCTTTCATCACGTCACGAATAATAAAGTTGGTTGATATTGTGCCGATAGCATATTGTGCGTAACAGCGAGTTTAATTTTGTATCGTTTGAATATACGCGAAGAGCGAGTTAAAGGGGAAAAAAGAATAATAATGATAATAATCTACGGACGTTAATTTTGAATATAATTAATATTTTATGTATACATGCGTTGATCGAGTCATAAAGTTGAATTTACAAAATTTTATTGCGTCGAGACGAAACGAAGCGAGCGAATGAATATTATCTCTCTACGACAAGGGCGAGGCAGGATATTATTATTATTATTATTATTATTATTATTATTATTATTATTATTACACTTAAATATACATAAGTCATAGAGAAAAAAAAATCATCACGATCACCGCGTGAGCGCTGAAAACTGTACTTGCACGATGCGTACATATAAGAGTCCGCGTAATAAGTTGCAAACGATTATTAAATATATCGAGACCCCTCCCATCACCCTCGCCCCTCGATAACACCCAATAATACACGCCTCTATACACTATACCCGTGTATGCTTTGCCGCGCGCACTCACGCCTTAACACCGAATTATAAGCAGCAGAAAGGAGTAAAAAATTAAAATCGAAATAAAAAAAGAGATAAAAACGTCTTGTGTAATGTAGTTCCGAGTTGCCTTGATTCGTCGTTGTTTATGTTTTTACTACGGAGATTATACGCGCGAGTGAGAATAATCTTCCTGTGTGCGACGCTCTCTCTTTCTCGTATAGGAATATACACAAACACACGTACACCACATACACTTTGAATTTTCAAAACGCGTCAGCAACGTGTGTGTTTCCAACTATACTACCCCCCCATCTCCGTCGCGTCCCGCTCAACTGCGCGTGCTGGAAAAAATCTTGCGTGCGAGTGTTGGGGAGAGAAAAAAAATAGGGCTTTTCACGAGGACAGGGATTCGTTGGAAAACGTACGACGGAAACACGAACGGTATACATAATATACGTGTACGCTGCTAATTCAAATTGTCATTGATCGCCGTTGCCCGCACCATTGAACTGTCATGATTTTTTACTTTTCCATTGGAACGAGAGATAAAAAGAAAACTGAAAAAAAAAAAAAAAAAAAAAAAAAAAAAAAAAAAAAAAAAAAAAAAAAAAAAAATACACAAATAATCATCAGCATATGCTCGTTGTGCGCGTGTATATAACATTCAACAGAGGAGAGCTCGTGAATTTGCCGCCGAGGCGCTTGTGGTCACGTACCACTGAGAAAACACCATCGCCGAGCCAAACGGGACGACGCTTGCGCGCGCTCGACGGGAATTCGTACGACAGGCGTTTGCATTTTCTTGCACAAACCGACTCACCGCGGGGGCGAGCGAGAAATGACAAACGCACCCGCGCGCGCCCCCGCGAGTGTGTACACCGCAACTCCGATCGCGCGTACGGCTATTTACGCCTCGATGTAATAATAATAATACTCAACGATAGTCGTACCCGGTGATTCGCTCGCTCTTTTGTTTCAACAGACGTATATGTATGTGTACACGCATTATCATCGAGCAGAGAAAGGCAGGGAAGGACGATCGAGCGAAGGGCAGCAGCAAGAGGGGAGGCAAAATACGTGAGATCAACACTCGTGCAGCAGTCTGCTCGTGAAAGTACAGAGCTTGGATGAAAAAGGAACTAAAGAAAGAAAAA
>JAPYYV010052614.1:0-19772 GCA_030522625.1 Copidosoma aretas
CTCCTTCGTCGCTCGCTCGGGTGCTCCTCTTTTTTTTTTCCTCTTGCGCGCGGTGTGTGCGCGTGTGTGGTCGGCGTGTTCCATAAACTTGGCGAAAAAGGTTTTCATCCCGAATCGCGAGTCAAAGTTCATCCTCTCCGCGGCACTTTGTTGCTGCTGCTGCTGCTGACGCGTTCCTCGGGACTCTTTGTGTTTTTTTTTCGCTGTCTGGTCTCTCTCTCTGCGAAGATTTACGGGGCACATTGGTGTCGTTTCGCGCATGGATGTAAAAAATTTGGTTTGATATCGAGTGGAAATCTTATGATTCGTGCGTACAAGTGTGGATGGTAAGTCCAGTCATTTCTGAATCATTTTGGACGAGTAGTTTTGAAACAAATGTATGATTAAAAATTTTTCTCCGCGTTTATTTTTGTCGAAAATATAATTCAAACTGAAAAGCAAATTATAATGCAAAAGTGCAGATCACGAGTCTGGTCATTTCTGAATATTTTTAGATAGGCATAGGTGCATAGAGGGAAAAAAAAAAAAAAAAAATTTCACGAAATGTTTATTTAAAAAAAACAATATTTGATGACAATGATCATGACAATATACACTTTGTCGAACGCTGTAAAAAAAAAATTTATGAATACGTTTTCACAAAGAGCGTGGATTTAAATTAAAAAACAAAAAACGCAATTAAAATTTCTACTTGATGCATGATTCCTCGAAAAAACAACAATATCAAGTAAAATCAAAGGATTTCCGGATCAAACGCGCGCCGAGCTTGCAAGTTCTCAAAGGGGGGGGGGGGGGGGGGAACAATAGCGAGGGAGGGGAAAACACCAGGGGGAAAAAAAAAAAGGGCCGAAGCGCAGAAAAGGGCGCGCGAGAGGGCAAAAGCGCGCGAACGCAATATACAAAGGGACTCTCGCAACAGCTTCTGACGATCAATCAATCGCGTGCTGTAAAAAAAACGACGGAAAGCAAAAGCCGGCGATTGATTTCATAACTCTCGTGCAGCAGAGAGCAAAAGAGTTGAAGGGGGGCGGGGGGTAAAAATATATAAGACATCGCGGAGGGTGAAGAATCGCGGTCAAGTGAAAACTTTCACGGCCGACTGTACGAGCGAGCCGAGCGAGCCCGACTAATTTTGCCGATTAGAATTTCAAGCCCGCGAGAGAAAGACGGGCGGGTACAGTCCCTCGCGAAAATATGCCGCGCGCGCAGGCGCACCGATATATACAGGGACCCACCGTTCTGCTGCAGCATGTGTGTATATTATATAATACTCTCCATCTCTGGCATGAATTTTTTATCCTCCCCGGGCGCTATTCTTTCTTTCGCTCTTCGTCCCGCTAGATTTAATTTTTTCTCCTTATTGGGTGTTTTCAAAAATATTCGAGTCAAGTCAGCTATTTTGGAAAAAAGGGGAAGGTTATTATGGGGCTTGAATATGAAAAGGTTACCGTAGTACGGTTATGGGGTTGGATCTTTTTTCAATACGGCTTGACGTCACGCCAACACGACCCAATCGATAAACTTCAAAAACACATTTGTACAGCCTAATGGAGGTTGAGGGGATTGATGATGTATATATATATATATAGTGGCTCAATTTTGTTGAGAAGAGCGATTTATATTACGTAGAGCGCAATGAATTTTATTTTTTTTATTTTTTTAACTTATTTCTACCAAATCATGAACATTTTTAACCTTAATTTTTATAGATTCTCAATATTAAAGCATTGAGGTGTAATAGCTTTTCTTAACAGTGTCTAAATTATCTTACGTTTTTATCTGGTTTATAATGCTGGATACACATTGAGTGTGGTAATTGTAATTTTCATTTCAAGAGAATTAAAAATTTAAACATAAAATCAGTGCGTCCATTGAAAGATTTATAAAAAAACTCTATTACCGTCGTCGGCAGCGTTTTCAAAATTTCCATCAAAAAGCACGCACTCCTTCAAATTCTAAAGCGAAGAGAAAAAAACTCGCTCGAGCGAACATTCCGCGTTTCAAAATAGCAGGGGTAGCCAAAATCTTTTTTCCACTCGAAAAATCAAAAGTCCCTCGGTGCGCACCATACGACCCTTATACATGCAAACTACTTGCACGCGCGCTCCCCCGAACGAACTTCATACGGGGATACGAAAGAAAAAAAATTACACCCCTCGCGCCCGATTTCATTAAACTAAAACTCTTCTTCGCTACGTAAGAGCCTCGATAAAAGTATACAAGCAGCAATAGCAGTAAAACCAAGTAATTATACACAGCACACACACGCGTAATTTGCGCCAACAACGGGTAATTATTATTATTATTATTATTGTCGCGCGTATTGTATGACCATCATCATTATACATTCGTCATTACACTTCCACCCCCCCCCCCACCCGCACTCCACGCTACACCGTGCAAAAGAGAAAGACTATATATACATGTGCTTCCCTCCTCCCGTTTTTCCTTGACTCTCTAGTCTCTAGACCCCCTACCTTTCCTTTTCATCCACGGGACGCTTAGCTTAGAGCAACGCATATATATACACCATGGTAGTAGCGCAGTCTGCCGGAATGACACTTGTTTTCCCCCGGAGCGCCTCTACCTTCGCCTGCCCTGGGCTGGGCCGTGTAATTTACTATACAGAGAGTGTGCAAAGAAGCCCGAGGAGGAACAATAGCGCTCGAGCGAGCAGAGCAGAGAGGAACGCCGGGCGAATCTGCAAAAGTAAATTCCATTAAGAACCGTATACGTGGAAGCGGAGGCCGACTTTCGCTTTGTGCCGCTGCCGTGTAATATACGTGTATGAATGTGTTGCGACTGGTATTGCCAATATAATATACTGTATATATAATATACAGTCGGTCGATTGTTGGGGGGGGGGGGGGGGGGGAGAGAGCAGGGGGATTTTTTTAACGCGTCGTCGAGGGGGGGGGGGGGCAGTATGTAACATAAGATTATATAGAATGATGGAATTGTCTTCGTGAAGGATATGCTTTGTGATGAAATTCGAGGATTAATAATACTGTTGGTATAATTTTTTAATAATCCTGCTGTTCCTGTCGAAATCGTAGTTTTTATGCTTTTAATTTATCACCGTTAGTCTTCGCATTACTGATTATACAAACAAAAAATCAACGTTATTTTTATTTAAAAAAATATTAAATATTGTCAAGCGCAAAATGGAATTTGATCGAGTTGGATGCTTCACGAAATTCATCGCATGAAATATTTTACGTTGAGTATACGTCATTTGGAAATTTAAGGAAAATTCAAGAGTTGGCTGAAATTAATTGAATTAAATACTAAGACGTGGAGAGGAATAAAAAAATTTCAGCACTCAATCCATTATACATTTTTTTTTATCGTCTTTCATAGTAATTCGCTTATTGAAGCGTGATAGTAGGATATTGATGACGTGAATATAAAATCCAACGTTACTCTACTGAAGAACAAAGAACGTTTTTAAATTCATATCTTTAGTTGTTGAAGTACATGTTGGATGTACATCAATTAAATTTAAATTGTGTAACGTTTTCTTTGAAAGATTACATTTTTGTCTGCAATTTTATCCTTATACGAGTGTTAAGTATACATTAGGAGTGATAAAATACGCATCACATACAGCTGGGTGTGGCTACAATATAGAGAACTGGACACAGCTGCGTTCAACGTGTGCATACAGTATGAGAATCGAAGCATATGTTTAGGATTATTTTAAATCCTATAAGCTGTTTCAAACTTTTTGAGAAGTTAATCGATAACAACATACTTCATATACAAATAATTATACGAGGTTTTAAAGTCGAAGTAGAAACCAGATTTTACTTCATAGTAAAACTCGAAAGAATGAGGTTACACTCTTGGGAAAATATTTACATTTAAATTCAGTGAATATTCTACATTCAGTTGAAATAACTTATAGTGCGTACTGTTTCCAATATTTTGTGATAATTATGAAGGACAATGTTGATAAGAATAATTATTTCAGTTTAAAATGTTCTTGAGGATAAATTTTGATTTTTAATCATTCAAATTGTAACGATAGCCAATAGCTGAACAGTATTTTTTTTAGATGTATCATACAATTTTTATCATATTTAAACTAACATTTTGGAAAAAAATTCAATTCGAGAAAATTATTCAAAGTACCGGAATGAAACTTGCTCTTGTACTAAAAGCAAAGAATATTTTTGATTTCCATAAAAATTCAAATTCCCGAAAAATTTTTTTTCGTCATCCACTATTTTAAGACAACAAAATAGCTATTCGATTATTTGTTATCGCAAACAGATACGGCTGTACACTCACCAAGAAGTGAGAGAGTCAAACTTTTGAGAATTTATAAATATTTCCAATAAAATCAGTAAAATACCATGAAAATATTTTGTAGAATATTTTAGTGAGCAAAGTTATATTTAACAGCTTTGTAATCACTGAAATATTAAAATTGCTTTCACACATCATTAATTAATTATCTATACTAAAATATATATCGATGTCTTCAAATTAAAGTGAAGCATTTATAACTAAAAAAAAAATAAGATATTTTACTTTTTATTGCAAGATAAATTTTACCAATCGCTTAAATGAATTATATTTATTAATACCGTAAAGATATACTGTTTGTTATTGATCATAAAATAGAGTACACCATCACGTGTAAAAAACACTTAACTTCAAATAAAAGTCTTCCGTACAACACGGTAAAACTAGTACACTTACAAATACTAAAAAAAAAGTAAAAAATCGAGTAGAAATGCAATTTTCTTAAACTAAAAGTACATTTACAGCTCCTCGTTCGCGCATTATAATAATCTGCAGAGCGCAAAACAAACCACGCAAAAAATACGCACAAGATAAAAAAAAAAAAAAGAAGAAAAGAAGCCAAAGAAAAACACCCCGAAGAGAGGACGGAGGAGAACAGAGCGTACGTACGTTTACACACACATGCAGGCGCTCATAAAAATACACGGACGTGCGAATTTGCGTTTGTGCCGTTTTGTGGGAGGAACGTACTCTCGAAAGTCCATCTCTTATATACATACATGTGTGCACAGAAGCGAACGTATATATATATATATATGTGTGTGTGTGAATATATACGTTTAACATACATGCAGGCTCGCGCCACATCCTTGTCGCACTCACGTGCATTTGCAACTTCCTGCAGCTCGTGCGCACATGTGTATATACATAAGAAGGCACACGTGTAGCGGCTGCCGTGGTATGGAAAAGCTACGAGCCTTTGACTGCAGATTATAATTACACGGACACATGTATACAAACACTGGCGAGTGGTTGAGAGAAAAAGGGAGGCGGATCTCTTTTCTTTTCTATTGCGGTGAAAAATGTTTTCGAGGTCGTGAGAAGCGTTGGACACTCGTTTTTATCTTTTCTATGGACGCACGACTTTGGATTTTTTTTTTCTCCCTAATCACTCGGGGAGGGTTTAAAAGTATTACAACTAAATTATAATGTAATCTAGTATTTTTTTCCGCCCGAGCAGGAAAAATTATTGTTGTGCAACGCGCGGAGAAAAAAAATAAAACGAGCGCGGTGCTCATGGACTTGGAATACCTGTCCGATGAGTTGGCGACTTACTTGATTTTCATTTTCTTAGAGGTACGAAAGTAGCATTTGCATAAACAAGATGATGTTGTGTTTCAAGCGTTTTAGTTTTTTTTTCTTTTCTTAGAGTTTATGACTCTTTCAATTAATTATCAAGCGCGAAAATATGTTTGCTACTATAAATGATAAAAATATCGATAAGAATATTCTACTCGAGATTTTTAATATCGTATAGCATATATGTTGATCGCGTGTTTATATTAGGCTTACGTATTATAAATATTTAACAATCTCGTAATTGGATTTCAGGTTTATGATTCATCATTGATAGATTTAATCTACTCGCTCGTACTTCAGGACCTCAAGTTGATAAATGTAGTAAGCACGTTATCTATAGCAGTGAATGCCATTACTCGATAAGAAGATATAAGATAACAAGAGTCCACAGTAAAATTTACGTTGCTCTACTTATTTTACACTAAATTTTGAGGACTGCAAGATTTTTAGTATCTACCGGTTCAAAAGAAACTACAGTTTTTCTTGATAAAAGTGAAGTATAAATTATTGACAGACACACAAAAAATTTTGGTTACAAGCCAACTTACTTGTAATGAAAAAAAAAAAATATATATATTTTCCAAAGACAAACAAGATAGGTAATTCAAGCAATTTTTTTTCCTTGTACTCTATGTGACAAGTCGTTTTGTGAGTCGAATTCGATCAATAATGTATTTTAAACGATATGTTATCATTATATTTAGCTCGGCCAGAAAATCCCTAAAAATGTGTAAGTTGAAAGTCGCTTTATAAGGCCTTGTTAAGAATCGATAAATTATTTTAAAATTATTTTTAAACTTGTAACGGCTTTTAAAAGTTTTCTACTGTTGGAAACTTCAAAGTTACGAAATAACTATAGTTAAACTCGGTTAAACTGCTACCCGTACCGTATTCTTGAATAATTTAAAAAATGTTCAAACGCTAATACGGACATAAAACACGAAGCGAGAATCTTATACTTATATAAGCATACTGGAAACTTAAATACTAAATAAAGAACAGCATATAGTTACTCAGAAAGTAAATTGTATTACAGTTTTAAACACACTTTGATGAGAAGTTTGAGAATTTTTTCTTCTTTTTTTTAGATATCGTACTTATCAGTACGTACTCTTTTTTCCTTTTTTTAGCTTATAAATTACTGCAAAAATAACATAAAAATGTAGAAATTTTTCAAACTTATCCAACTTGTATTAGATTTATTCGAGTAACAACTCGGGCTGACCTCGAGCAAACCTGAGCCAATAGAAAAGTATATCTCTATATTTCACGCTTGACCATAGATACAGATATATACAGCTATGACGTTTCTTTTAGCTCGGGTTCGTTCCAAGTTAATCCAAGCCGATACTCAAAACAGCTATTGTTGACAGATACTTAAATGAATTTTTTAATCTTTTTTACTAATTTATAAAAAAAAAAATACATTTAACCAAAGAAAGATGAACAAAATTACATCAGGCCAATTTCAGATTAAAATAGTATAAAAAAAAAAAAAAAAAAAAAAAAAATATTACAGTGATACAAATAGTCATTTAAATGATTCACGGAATACCCAAGAGCGCTTGAATGTGTGCGTAGAGCAGGAAGCGCGCGCAGCTATTGATTTCAACTTTAAAACGTATATTTCCAATTCGTACAGTTCCCCCTCTCCTTTCAATGTACGTATACATAACCGAAGAGAACCGGATACATCGGTTTGATTAATGTGAGCGCAAGTGATTTGCAATTTCTATACTTACACACTGTGAAAACATTTGAATTGCTGTCAGTTTGATTATGATGGCTGTCATTGTTGTTTGAATTCGAATTAAACCAATAGCATTAATTCTACGAATAGTAACCATTGTTATTGTTCACGGTACATTATTTTAATTGGTTCGTTGTCCAAGAATGAATATGATAACAAACTAAATAGGTGAGACAATTTATTTCCTTTTTTCAAAATGTCTGTATAATTTGTTCGTGCAAGCTTATCTCTCGAAATTTTTGTGTGAAGGATACGTTTTTTTTCAATTGAATATGCCTTGTTTAGTACTTTGTGAAGATGAAGAAACTATTAGGTTTTTATAATTTTAACGTATTAAAAAAAAAAAAAAAAAAAAAAAATGTAGTTGTTTTATTCTATAAATGCGAGTATAAATATATTTAAAAGGAATTTATTATGCGATAAACCACCTCAAAGATAATACCTATTATATTACAGTCATTAAAAATCTCCAATTATTTTGTGTAGAAACCTAACGCTCAGATTTCTTTGAATAACAAAGCAGAATCTATTTACTTCATGGAAGTCCTATTCTATATATAATTGTATACAATACGGATTTAACCTAAAAAAAATACAGTATAAAAATAAAGCATTCTCGTAAGCTCGCTCGTAAGCTTGTAAAACTATTATTGCACACGCATGTTGCTAAGTCTTAAATATATAACGTATAATAGATCTAATATAATGAAATAGTGGGTCACTAATGGAAATTTTTTTTATAAAAATATTGACGTAGAAATTAACGAAAAAATTCAAGTGTTTTTGATAAGTCATGTGTACTTAAAATAATGTAAATGCACTATTTCACAAGATCGTGAGACAAATAGAAATTATAAATCATCTTCACCAATATAGTTTTAAAATGAAATCCATAATGTATTTTCTTCAAAAACATCATTCGAAAAAAATTAATTATACATTCATAATCTCAAAAGAAACGATAAATGGATAGATTCGAACAAAGAAAAAGAAACCGGAAAAATCCACTCACTTATTGATTCATACACTTGGCTCACGCACATATTAAACAAGAACGTGTACGCATACAAACGCTGTGGTTAAGAGTGCGTGTAGGAAAAGAAGAGGAGGCCGTCATGTGTGTGCGTGTTATACATGTCCGCTCGCTCACTAACACTGATGCTGCGCTTCTCGACTTTGCTCGTCCGCCTCACTTGCTTGTCTGCTTCTTCTTCTTCCCAATCGCATATTTGGGAAAGAGCCTCGAAGTACGACCAAGAGAGGGGAAGCGTTCGTGACCCAAACCTGCTGACGCCTCGGAGGAATGGGACAAGTCGCTTTTGGCTTTATTATTTTGAAAGGCGATGACGCGATGTATTTCCCTGCATACTTTCGTTCTTTTGACAAATACTTTTTTGCGACTTTCCATTATTAATCAGTTGCAATTGAATGTTATATTTAACACGCATTTTATTATTAACCAATTAAATTATTTTTTATGATATTTTTCATGAAACAATATGCATTGAGCAATATTACAATTTGCTTTCATTTTAGCGGGATCTATTTTATTATTTTTTCAAATATATTGTTTCCTTGATATTGCAAATAAAAGTTAAAACAATTTCAAAATTCAAGGACAGTTGCATATATACAAATTATGTCCGAACAACTTGATATTCATGAAGCAAAATTGATTGCTGTTAGCTTGAAAATGTGGAAACATCGGTACACGAGTAAATTATCTAAGTAACTAAAAAATGTTCTTCTTAAACTCAAGACAGTCAAATTAAAATGCTTTTTTCAAACATTCAAAATTATTTCACGTGATCTCAAGCGTGGCTTATCCATATCCCTCTTTTTTCTCATCTTTTTCCATTCACGGTGGAGCTATCATTTCCAGGCTAACTTTCTACCGTTGCTGGAAAATTATTGAAGTGCATTCTGCCCGTCGTAGACCAGTCAAAACGATGGAAGAGAGGAAGTGCACCATTCAGCAGAATTTTGAACAATTTTTTTAAGGCTCTAAGTTTATACTGTGAAAAATTATAAAAAATGTACCAAATAATAAAAAAAGTGTTCCACATTTCATCAATGCGACTAATACATCATTAATTTATGACTCTCGAAGCGTGTCATGAAGAAAATTATAGACAGACGTTAAACAAAAGTTCAAACCTACAGTATATTGAATAAGTTAACCTTTTGTTTGAATAAATTATTTTGAAAAAAATTAACGGTACTAAGCATGAAAAAAAAAAAAATTAGTTTCACCCTAATTTAATCACGCAACCACCACAACTAAAGAAAAAAAATTATGAACGTAAACAAGAAAAGAAAAAAAAAAAAAAAAAAAAAAAAAAAAAAAAAAAAAAAAAAAAAGGGTTTTCCGGTAATTTCCCCCAAATTTTAAAAAACAAAAAAAAAGGGGGGGGGGGGCGAAAAAAGGGGGATACATTCTTGTTAAATCGGTTTAAGGCACCGTCTATAAATACTGACGCGCGCACGAGTGAGTGAGGGAGAGAGCCTTATATACCGAGTGTCGAGAGACACCAAAGTCGCACACTAAAACGCAACTTCATAATATACACATGCGCGCGTGCTCAAATACACGCCCAAACCTCTTGTGTAGAATATATACAAGGGTGGATGCGTTCGGATGATGGTATAGAGCGCGTTAAATGGAAAGAGAGAATAGGATACCCTGGCTTGTCCGGATCGAGTGAAACAGAAGGAGTGGAATAGTGTCGGGTTATTGGGACGGCACGGTGAGGCAGCCATATTGTGAATTCATAGGAAATAAGAAGAATTCATATACATAATGATAAATTGGACTGATTGATAATTATTTTGTAAATTAAAAGAAAAAAACAAAAAAAAAACAATTTTTAAGTTGGCAGTGAATTTTGTTACTCAGAATACAATTGATAATTAATTGACATTCCTGAGTCATTATTTAAACACCTGATCACCAGTTATGATACATAATTGATACCAATAGTCGATACAATTATAATAAATCCATTTATAATATGAAACGTATTGAAGTGTGATTTGCATTATCGAATTTCAATACTTGCAAATTTATTCGGACGGAAGATTATAACAAGTATTTTTTTCAAATTCTTCCAGCTGAAACGAAATTTCAATAAAATAAGATCACTGAATTTTCCCGATGGAAACTCATGATTTAATCGCTGGTTTTTGTTTTGCAAGTAAAAAGCATAAAAAATTTTGACAATACATTGTAAAAAAAAAAAAAAAATTTTTGAAGTATATTCAATAAATGTCGCAACAAAAACTCATGATTTCATCAACAACTTTATTTTGAAAATCTTGCAGTGCCAACATTTTTATATTAAAAAAATCATTTTATAAAATATTACATCATTAAACATATAAATAAATAATGAATATTAAAAAAAAAATCAGTAAACATAAAAAAAATATACATAATGGCTGAGAAGTAGTTTTCAAGCAAAAGGAAAGAATAGAAAAACCCATTTTCTGTAAAACACGAACCACTTCAATAACTTTCAAGTGAGTTCGGGTATAAAGCCAGCCTCCCTCAAAATAATCCGTCCCTGGAATAGTACAGCAGAGTAGAGTAGAGCAGAGCAGAATGGAGGCAACAGCAGAGAAAGAGAGAGAGAGAAAAACGTCCACAGCGAGCGGGACAAGGACGACGAGCGTTAAAAACCATATAGATCCCATAGAAGAGAAGATAGAGCGACGATGGTATATACATGTATAATAATACAGTATGGAACGGCGGAATAGCGAGGGGCAGAGAAGGAAGGGAAGACGAGAGAGAGAGAGAGAAATAGGGGAAAAGAAGGAGGGGGAGGCCGCCGCTGATGCAGGAGCTCGGGAGAACGAGACGGACGTAGAAAAGGTAAAGAGACGTTAAGTGATGGAGAGCGAGAGCTGAGAAGTGGGTTTGTGTGTGCGTGCAGATCGCGAAAGAGTACGGGGCACGGTCGGAAGCGAGACAGAACGTATCCCGCTCACGCGCTTTGAAGGAGTATTATATATAGCAAAAAATCCTCGCCGAGCTCGCGGGTTTCTTTGTATTCATGCGCGTGCGAAAAAAAATATATACATATATATTGGGGAGGAAAAAATAAACGACAAGTGATGATGACGGTAACAATATAATAAATATTATTGGGGCTGTTTTGTGTTATTTCTTTGTCTGATTATTATTTTTTTATTTTAAATTCATTGGATATACTTTTGATTTAATTCATAAGACAATAAATCATTTTTATTTTATAAATATTGAAATATAAAAGGGTACGGTATTGATTTCTTTGCACAACGGGATGGAAAATTTCAAATAGGTAATTCAATGTATCTTTTTTAGTAAAAAAAAAAATTAATTATTTTTGTTATCAGGATAAATAAAAGTAATAATTACATGCCTATTGAAGAACTCGAGTAAAATAATTTCAAATATTTTCAACATACGGATAAAAGCGAGGATAAAAGTTAACTATAAAGTTTAATGAAACTGCGCACACTATACGTACATGCAGACTGCTTATTTATTATCGCCGTAAGCTCGGCCGTAAGATTCAGAAGCTAAAATGTAGCGAACGAAAAACACGCGTTATCTAATCTCCACTTATTATTATAATTTTTTCCCTCTGAGTAGTCAAAGAGATTATAGTTAGACGTGTTAATTTAACTTTAAAAACGAGCTCTCTCAATTCGGGTAAATTATATTTGCTTTTTAGAATGTGAAATGAAAGAGAAAGTTTAAAAAAAAATTTAAAGCATACGCGTACGTACGTAACCATGTATACACGTATCATTATTTTTAGAGGTATGAGTGTGCGTTAGTGGGGAAGATAAAAAGAAAGAACCTAATGTCGCCGGTGTATAAGTCAGAGCGAGGAAAATAACCTCGAAAATAACAATCTACGACTTTAATTTTAATTGAGAAAACTTTTAGACAAATTTCGTAATGGCTGAAAGTTTATCTGAAAGATATAGATTGCAATAAAAATGTTTATAATTTTTTTACAACTCTCCTGATAGAGCCTGATAAAAGTGTTGAGGAAAAAGGCAGTTTTGCATTGAAAAGAACGCTTGAAATATTAATGGGAGACTACAAGATTTATGTATATTAATATATTTACGCGGAACGTTTGCGGTATCAATGATGATGATAATTTTTATCCATCAAAATATAATTATAACTTCAAAAATAATTTTACAACTTTTATTCCCATTTTTATGATAACAATAATAATAATAATAATAATAATAAAACTTCAATAACTAATTTTTGCTATTTTTTATTTCACTTTTCATCATGATACTATAATAATGATCATAATAATAATAATAATAATAATAATAATAATAATAATAATAATAATAATGGTAGTGATGATAATAATTATAATAATAACAATAATACCTTCAGATGTTCTTAAAAAAGAGAAAAAAACATAATCGCGAGTGGAAAGTGAAACACACTTTATTCGCTGATTAACTGATAATCGGTTCGACGTAAAATGAAACAAAGGAATTGAACGAGCTGACGATAGTTATGCACTAGGTAGTCAGGCTAGCGCTTTTGTAATTTGAAATGATAAATTTAAAGCGTGATCTAAATATTCTTTGCTGCGAAACCAAGGAAGTATAAAAACAGACGTTTATCATCTACGCACATAAGTTATATAATCCATACTAGCGTAGTTAATAAAATTGCACATATGGTTTTTGTAAAAAAATATAATATACATAAATTATTTACTTTCCGCAAATCCTTGTTCATCTGTATTAGACATTTAAATAATATAATATGAATAAATATAACATAATTTATTCAATATACGACTAAAAATATAAACCCTGTATGTATAATAAAAAATTTGTAATATTATCAAATACTTAAAAATTTTTATGGTGGCATATGATATTGTATGGTATCAAGTTCATCTATTATTAAACAAAAAATCCATGTCACTATAAAATTTATCATAATCGAATTTGAATTATTCAAATTTTACACGTACAAAAAACAAAATGAATCCGATCGAATCGATCAAATCTAATAAACTAATAAACAACTAAATAACTCTTCAATTGAAAAAAAAAAAAAAAAAAAGGAAAGACGGCAAACCCCACCCGCGCGAACAGACATACGCAAAACGAACAACCGCCCACGAACCTGCCCGAGTATATGGAACGTACATAGGCATACTTATGCACCGACATCGACACAGTAAAGGAGAACAGAAGGAGAGAGAGAGAGGAAAAAAAATACACGCGATCATCAGACGACGATCACGAGCACTTTAATGGGCATCGCTGTATAATACGCTCTCTCGACTGCCCTCGCGCATACAATTATACCTCGCGCGCACACAGGCATATGAAACACTAATGTATATAATATATACTCGAAGAACGCGGACGCCTCTCTCTCTCTCTCACTCGTGCGATACAAGCCTGATGCGTGCGATCGTCGAGCCCCTTCTTCCTCCTTCGGGTGTTCTTCCCCTCCCGCCCCGAAGCCCGGGCTCTTCATCACCTCGCAATCCTTTACCACGCGCTGTCACTTTCGTGTTTGCGGCGAGCTCGAGGAGTCACTGTTGCTCACGCGAAGGGAGGGAAGAAAGGGGGCCGCGGATATAGGAGAGAAGAAGAGGGAAGCGACGCCGCGAGGAGGAGAGGCGAGCGCACTGATTAAATTCTCCCATTTTCTGCTCCCTGGGTACGTGTCTGTGTGTCTGTATGTGTGGACAGATAGCGGGGAAACAAAAGCGCGCCCGTACGTATACATACTTCGCCTCCTTTTCTTAATTCTCTGGGAGTGTTTCCCCCCCCCCCCCTTCTTCTACTCCTTCGCCTTTTATATTGTGTATGAATTTTAGGTTTTTCGAATACTTTTCTCTTCCTTCGTTCCGCTTCGTTCTTCCCGGAATATGAGGAATTCATGGTAGACTTTGTGCTTTTATTTACAAACGAGCCAATTGATTTTTATCGATGACGCAGAGAATCTCTCTGTTTGAGGCTCACAAGTTCGAGTGTGTACACGGTCGCTCGAAAATATACAGAGAGTATGGAAGAAATTAGTGGATGATAAATTGATTCTTTCGACGAGTGAATAATTTCTAGAACAACGTTCTAAACGCACGGGCTTACGATATTTGTTTTTTATCGAAGGTTACATGCGAAAAATCATGAAAAGAAAAAAGAAAGAGGGAACGATTAGCATCGTTCTGCGGTTAAGAATAATTATTTAATAAACTCGCGCGATACGATAATCGAGCGAACCGGCGTGTTCATAAAAAATATTTTTATTAGTCGTTGTTGGAAAAATATTCTTCAATTTTTTAAAGGATAGTTTTCGGTTTACAATTCAATCTAAGAATATACGCTCTCTGTGCGACAAAAGGTCAGGACGCCCGTTATATACGCCTGCATGCATATATACATAATATATTATATAGAGACGTCGAAAGAACGGTTTGTTTATTTTCACGTCATCCTTCATAGAATCGTCATCGCTTTTTTTTTTGTTCCAATTTAAAATAACTGATATGTATATGTGCGACTACACTGTTGATAAGATTATTCTTGTGAAGTGTAAAATCATTCGGTCCTGAGACGTTTATAAATATGAAAAAAATAGTTTTAGCAAAAATCGTTACAAAAGATTATTATTGAGAAATAATTATAGCTAGAAAATAAACTGAGTCCAGAAAATTATAGTTCCATTTTCGAGTAACAAACCACTCAAGTCAAGTGTATCACCACTCCTATTTTAACGAATGACTAAATGCCACAATTAGAGAATTCTCGACGCTATCGTAAGAGAGAAAATACCTCGTTATTCAAACTTCATTTTATTCCAAGCGTATAAACCATTTTTTCACATTATTTATTGTTACGAAAAAAAACAACCAAATGCAGTAAAGCACAAAATAATGTTTGTGCAAAAATATTACGGCAATAAAGAAAAGCGCGTGAGTCTGTGTGCAAGCAAAGCCCGAGGCAAAGTATTATATATGTATCCTCTCGAACGTAATTCCATTCATATATATACACACGTATATTCATAAAAGAGGCAAAGTGTATGTTTGTACGTATAGTCGCGGGACCGTCGACGAGTTTTGTATGTGGTGTATTGAATAAGTGGGAGGGGGAGGGAGAAAGAGAGAGTCGACGTTCCTCGTAATCCACGCTAGCGCTCGTGTTAGCGCGACAAGGACGGCGAGCTGAATGTTACACACGTACACACACACACAAACCGATATATATATACATATATAGGTTCCACAAACGAAGATACACGCAGAACACCACGGTGCAGAAGAGAAGGAAAGACTTGATTTAATCATGAAAGTAAATTATTTTCTTTTGCCCCCCCCCCCCTGCTCTAGTATCACACGTTTTTGATGTACTGCTCGTAATTTGTTTCTCGAACTGAAACGTGCTTTCTCTCGGACTTTTATACTTTATGGGGCGTTCGTTGTTTGTTTTCGAGTGTGATTTATAGTTTTTCGATGCGTGACAAAAAAAAAAAAATCAGTTTGTATCACTTGAAATTATATTTTTCGTGACAAATTGAAATAAGTATAAAACTCAATGAAACGAAATTCAGGAGAATAAAATAATTCGAGCCAAGATACATTACATTATACGTTTGTATGAAGCACGCGCCATTTGTGCGGAAATCCGGACATTAACGGTGCATAAAATGAGCGCGGCCCACGCAACGGGAGAGGAAGAGGGAGTCTTCGAAACATTACCCGAAATTTAAAGACACGAGGCAAACATGTACTTGTTAGATATATAGGATAACCTTCTTAGAAAAATCCTAAATTTAACCTCCGCAAATACTAATAAGTAATGAGCTAACAGTACTTGTACATAAAATCTCGAGTAAATTATAACAACCTTGCCGCAGAGCCAAAGCGCTAGATATAAAGAAACACGCAACGACGATGCCGATAACCAAGACAATGCAAAATCGATCGGCCGCTTTTAAAAAAAAAAAAAAAAAAAAAAAAAAAAAAAAAAAAAAAAAAAAAAAAAAAAATAAAAAAAAAACGAAAAACAAAAAGTCCCACGCCGCACGGAAACGCAGTAGTCGATTCAGCGCTCCAGAAGCGGGAGGCAAAAAATCTTGTTTTGTCAAAGAAGATTAAAGAGAAATAAAGCGCGAGCGAGCGAGGGACTTTAAAGGTCGATAAACCGTTTTTATTTTGCGCGAGAGCTCCCCGGCGAGTATATGTGTATATCATGTATTGGAGAGAGAGGCTCGTTCGGGAGCTCTCGGAGCCGGAGAGACAAGGACAGAGCCACCGTCGTCGTGTCGATCGAATCGTTTTTTAAGTGTAATATGTAGGTATGGAAACTCTGTGTGTGCCTTTGCGCATTTTATATTTCCATACAAGGCGCGCTCTGTGACCGATTTTCACTCGACCGCTCTCAGAAATGATATTTTTCGCGCAAAATTTGGAATTGGAATTTTTTATTGGGAACTCGAGTGTTTTTGAATTGCACGGGATTGGGAAACTTTTATTTCGTTGAAAAATTCTTCGGTGCCGAGATTGATGAAAAAAAAAAAACTAACAAAAAATAACAAACAAACAAAAAAGGAATAACGACTACAAAAAAAAAAAAAAAAAAAAAAAAAAAAAAAAGAACGAAAAAAAAAAAAAAACACCAAAAATAAAAAAAAAAACAAAAAGACAAACAAACCAAACCACCAAAAACAGACACGGCACGTCACGTCCCGCTAGTTTGATCGAAAAATAATAGTCTTCAAAGCGATAATTGAAAAAAAAAAAATAGATGGAGGAAAGAAATAATTTCAAAAAATAGTGTGGACAAAGCGCGACAAAAATAGAATGCAGTATAAATACGCAGCGGTTCATTTCGAATTCCATGAAGTATTTTAATATTCGCGAAAGTAGTCGAGCTAATGCACACACTCGAGCGAGTTCACATAACACCATGTTCTTACGCATAACATTTCCGTTAGACCGACCATTTTCTCGCAAATAGTAATCGAGTCAAAATCACGAGCACCGCTGCGAATCGATAAACTGTATGAAAAAATTATCAAAATCATGAAACTATTCACTATGTTTGCTGATTGAGTATTACGAAAAGGTATTTCCAGCAAAATTCGCGCCCGCGTTTATTCAGGCGGCTCTCGTTTCGATAAATCGATAAACAATTTTCATTTTCGCTCGCTCGCGGAATTTTGAAACCCCAATATTCGCTCGATACTTTTCATGTCGCCACCCGTCATTTAAATTCCCGGAATGCAGCCCCCTCCGATATCGACCTTTGTTCGAAATTCTAAATTTGAAATTCGCTTGAAGAATCATAACGACTGTTAAAAAACATTCAACTCCATTCTTCACAAATAAACCCAGCGATCTGTGAAATTCGAAAAACCATCACCGCCAGACACCGAAAGAACGCAGGAGCCAAGAAAGAGAGGCATTGGAAAAACTAGAGTAAATCTCGCGAGATAAAAAACACAGCAGTGCGGAGGAGGAGGAGGAGAAAAAAGAGAGAGCGACCGAGAGGAGGAGGAGGAGGAACTTATTCGTTCGACGTCGGGGAATCGGAGTGTAATAGTAATCGTGGAGGGGAGCGCCTGTCGTACACACACACAACGGAAAAGATGCCGGAGAAGCCCGAGTAAAAGATATAATATACATTATAAGTACACCGGTGTCGGGAGGCGAGAGGAGAGAAAACAGAAAATATGTATAACAACGGTCGACGTTCCCAGTAATCCCAGTATCCTCGTGTTTTGAGTATACTTAATAGGGAAGAATTCATGACACAAGTATTTTGCAAAATCCTCACCTCGATCTCATCCGTCATTTCTGAGCGGCCAATTGAACTCTCGCGCCGACGACGAACCTTCCAACTTCATTAGACGATACTAGCACTCGCGAACGAAAACTCGCGTCGTTTCGGCACTTACGATCCTTGTTTGAATGGACACAAAAAAACAAATCGGAGCACAACTCTCAAATTTTTTTTCGTATAATACTAGTCGGTGGCGCGCGCACTATTGCCGTGGTAGTAATATCTATAGCACTGCACTGGTAGCCCGGTGCTGCTGCTGCTGGCCACGCTGCACCCCCCCTCCTGCTTTTCCGTGCTCCATATATTCTTTCCTTCCCTCTATCTCTCGCTCTTCTTCGAATTCGAAATTCGCGCCCTTTATTTTGGCTGCTCCGTGTTATCTCTCCTTGACTTTTATCGCACTGGCGCTCGTCAATCGACTTTAATCTTATCTATCCATTTCATCAATCGTGCGGTTATGACTGCACAGGTATTTAATTGGTACAACTTTCCGTTTCAATGAGCACTTTTGCTTGTTCACTCGAGCGATGCACAAAATACGGATTATTTATCCACCAGGCTCTCGATTGCAAACATTTTTTACTTTTCACTCTTCGATATTAGCACTGGCAGTGTCGCGTTGATTCGTAAAAAATTGATTAAAAAAAACAAACAAAACAAAAACAATGCGCACACAGTATAGTCGCGAGATCGAGTGTCACAAACAAATGTGAACAATAAAAACAACAGCAGCAAGACCAGTTAACAACGATATACAAAACAACTACGGTGGGCGCGAAAAAGCTTTTTTCCCACTTGAACACAGGCACGGAAAAATTAAAAAATTTCAATGACGTATTTTAGTCAACGCACCGCGGAGGCGCCCGGTTGTCATTTTTGTTATCCACTAAATAATAATAATTTAACATTCACTCGCAATATTACTATTATACTATCAAACGCCGCACACACCAACACAGAACGGTTTTTTTTTTTTTTTTTTTTTTTTTTTTTTTTTTTTTTTTTTTTTCCTTTTTTTTTTTGTGTTTCTTACGTCTCTTTTTTTGTTTTTCTCTCCTCCGTTCTCCTCTTCTCCATTTTATACAACAAGAGTATATCGATGAACCGAACGTATAATATGTATTATTATAAGCGTCGGTAAACCAGCATGCAGTGCTCCTTCGGCTCAAAGCGGTGCGACGCACGCCGCTGTCCCATCAAGACTACTTTGTATTTACTCTAATTACGTGACGTCACCCCCTCACAGCTCCCCCCCCCCCTGAGCCGCTCGCGAGGAGAGTATCGTCTAGCGCAGGAGAGGGGATGCTCCAGAGAGCGCCGCCGCGGCGTTTCTCTGCAAACACTCCCCACTTCTTCGGGCTGCGCTGGCCGGCAACTGCCGACAAAAGCCGATCGTCCTCTTTCTCGCTCTGGCTTATACTATAACTAGTGTTCGCTTAGCGCGCATTGCGCGCAACAATCGAGATTTTTTAATATGCCCACTCTAGTTAAATCATAAAAAATTTAAGTAGTAAACCTATTGCATTAAAATGCAATTAAAACATTCTAAATCCTATTTTTCTATTTTTAAATGATT
>JAPYYV010052720.1:0-12652 GCA_030522625.1 Copidosoma aretas
CGCCACTCAAGTGCGATCCAACCAGGGCTACGTTGCGGACCCTCGGGCCGCAAAATCGCCCTGGAGGCGATCGCACTTTTGTGACGAAAACTACTAATTAGGAACAGTATTGTGCAATCGAAGTGCTATTCATGCTCACGAGTAGAGTATACAGATTTTTTGAATCCACGAGTCTTAATGAAAGTTAAGGAGATATTCTATTTCACCTTGTAATGTGACAATATACCTTTACAACGATCCCATAGATTTTTATGTACTTGCCATAATTTCAGTTGATGTTTGATAATTATAATACCAATGGCACAGAAAAAAAGAAGCAACACTATAATTTCGAAGGAATCAATTTATTTTAAATGATTTTCATCAAGAACGTTCTGAATAATAGAGAGTAAAATCGTAGCAAGTGCTGATTCTTTTCGATGTACTGCAGCGAGTGTTTATTCTTTTCATTTAAGTGTAGCAAGTGCTGCTTATCTTTTGTGGAGGGCAGCGGGCCTAACTTCTTTTCCTCAGGCCGCAGGAATTGATGCTTATTTTCTTCTGAGCCATCGATGCCTTGATTTTCCTATGCTTGGAATCAAGCCGTACTTATTGAGTTATGAAATTAGGCTGGACGAGATGATACTCGATGTATGAAACAGAAACCGATCTTATCCATAAAAAGCCAACTTTTAGCTACATCATTTCTATTTGAGTAAGTTTTTGAAAAAGCCTAATGCAGAAGGACTAGATTAAAATATAGTTTATCATGTGCTAAGGTTTCGAGCAATTATGTTAACGACAAAAGCAGAAAAGTTTCTGTTACCAACATAAAATAATAAATGTAATATTTTAGACTAATCAATTTTTAGATTGCCTTTGAATTATTAGCTCGAACCTTTACCAGATGATGGATTAAGTCTTAATCATGTGCTTCTGCGTAAGCCTTGCGTGAACTTCATTAACGTAAACTAAAAATTTACTGCCGGGAAAACTTACTGACTTGAGCAAGCTTTTTGAAAGTCTCTCAAGATCACTTTTTCTGATCCAAAGTATAATAACAAAAAAAAAATTCATAGAAATAATCGATTCTAAAGAAACTAGTTTGTTATCATTGAAATATCCATACAGTATACAAAATGCAGATAAGATCCAAAGATTACGCAGACTAACTTCTCAGGTAGATTTTTTCACTTCTATTTAATTGTTTACATTGTAATACGAAATGGGTTTTGTATGGTTTGTTAAGAAAATCTTATCAAGAGAAGAAAAAAAAGATCCCTCGTCCCCACTGATTTTCCTTTCAGAACCCATAAAGACGATTTTACGGCACCGCATTGAAAAAAAAAAAAAAAAAAAGAAAACGGACCCCCCCACCCCCCCCCCCCCCCCCCCCCCCCCCCCCCCCCCCCGACCCTCCAAACGTTGCAGCAGCCTCCAAACGTAAAACCAACACAATTCTCATTACTCGAGCCGCACGCGCACTCTTTTCCGCTCAACCCTTTCAACAACATCGCGCGCGCGCTCCAGCACAGACGCGCCTTCTCCCGCTGTGTATGTACTCAACGGCCGAAGGCAGCCCCGCTCTCGGCTCGCCCGTAAACCAGCCCCAACGTTACATACGTATATTTCCGACCGCGAACCCGGGCCCGGCTCGCCCGTAAAGATAATTCGCGCGCAATTGATTAAGCAGTAAAATACACGCGCCGACGACTGAGAAACGACCTCTCCTCGCGATCTTCGATTATATAACAGCAACAGCGAGCGGCAAGGGAGAGAAAGTTCATCCTCGGGCGCGCCTGAAAATTCTTTATGGCGCCCCGATGTATAGAAGCTGCGCCGCGTCCGAGCCGAGTTACGGTGGTGATGGGAGTGCACCACCTGCGGTATCGCGTCGATTTTTCGCGAAGTACATGCGAGCGCGGGGAATATAGGACTCTCGCGCTCGTGATGATGTACGCACTCTGCTCGCGCGAGTGGGTATAGGATGTATAGTGTACGGGACGGGGAGAAAAGGAATGAAAAGCTCGGATTGTACACGCGTCGTGTGAATCGTTTGGGGAAAGTTAAAAGTTGCGAGTTCCTCGTTACCGGTGCTCGTACCACGGGGATAAAACAGATATCATCCGCGGGAGACGTACTCGCTATCTGTCTCTGTTCGCCTAAATATATATTATAGTGTGCATATACCTCTTATTTATGGATGATAAGTGAGATCTGGGACATATATATCTCGTACGAACAAAGTGTAATAATACAGAGAGTTGGCATGTATACGTTCTGGGAACGAAGAATCGGTCTAGCGCATGCGCCCGCGTGGGCGTCAATACGCGAGCCTGGGGTATATCCTCTCTCCCTCGCTTGCGTGCGTTTGTGTGTGTGTGTGTGTGTAGTCTATATAGACGCGGGCGCTACCCTTTCTTTCTACACTCGGCGGTTCTCCTCGTGAATCTATATATGTACATATTATACATGTACGATGGGTGTATACCGTCTCCCCTTGCGATCTCAAGTCTACTCCTATACAGCTCTGCACGGAAAGTCGGCTCGTCTCTGTCTAGCGCCATTGTGCAGTTATGGTAGCCTGTACGTGTTATGTGTGCGTGCATGGCACGGGCGCTGAAAATAAGTTCCGCCCGAGAGAATGAGTATAGTTTGATCAAATGAGATTTTCGAAATCAATAGGGGGTGGGCTCTACTCCGTACACGCTCGGGGCGAACAGTGCGATTTTCGCGCGAACAGCACACAGAGGATCGTTCGTTGAACTAACTTTTTTTACCTTTTTCCCTTTTTTTTTTTTTTTTTTTTTTTTTTTTTGTTTTTTCTTTCTTGTGCGAGGCGTGTTTTTGGACTCGCAGCTCTCTCTGTACGGGACGTAATTGAATCGCTGCTCGATTTATCGGGCGCAGCGGGTACGGCGTGTAATGGAGGACGATTTTTTGCTCTGGAGATTTTTTGTTTCGTAAACGCGTGCAAAACTAAATAAGTTATCGTGAATGACTGATGAATAATGTAAAAAAACAGTGGGTGTGAAATATGTAATTTGCTCATGGAAAAAATTTTAATGAAGATTTAACCATGCTTACGCAAGAATTTTCTCTTCGTCAGAAATCTGAGATATTATTGTTGTTGATTTATAAGAAACGCAAATATCAGCTGATATAGTTCAGTTGGTGCGATCAAAGGATCGGCAAATGATTCAAGACACTCAAGTTTGAAAACTCCCTATAGCAATCAGGTAGTCTAAAATGACTTGAATATACTTAATACGTAAATATAAGATGATTCTATGATTATACAGTTAGAATTTTTTATTATTTCATTTTTTTCAACATCATACAGTTGATATCAAGATCAGTTTTAATTTGTTTAGGTAAGCAAATACTGCAACACTTTTTACTGAGTATGTTTAAGTGAATAATTCATTATCACACTCTCAAAATATGCCGAAACAACTTTTTTTTTTGCAAACCATGAGTTAATGTAGGTTGAACGCTGCATTAATAGAAAAATAGTATCAACAGCATAACACTAATCAAGCCCAGAAACACAACTATTCAACGACGAAAGCGAAAAAGAGACCACGTGTTACTCTGCGAGGAACGTGCGGGCGTGTCGTTAGTTTTGCCCAATGGTCGTTTGCAAATATTTAGAAATCATCGTGACCACAAAATTCAGAGCAGAGCAAAAAATAATCGAAAAGTTATCGCACCCGGAAGATTCGCGTTTCACTAAAATAGTGCGGGGAGCGTCTCGTACAATAGCAAACGGTGGAGCAGCGAGACGCAAAAAAGTGTATCCTCACAGAACGAACAACGCGCAACCTCGCCGCGATACCATGCTCGCATGGCGCGCGGAGCGAGTCCCGAGTCGTGGCAACATTTTCCGTTCCCCACGGAACAGCAGCAGCAGCAGCATCTGGAATTTTCTGCAAACTTTTTAAGGAAATTAATCAGCCCGTGTACGTCCCGGACCTCGTCGCGTGCCCGCCTCCTCCTTTTCTTCGCGCGCGTATAGCGCAGGTAATTTCTTCAAGGCAGTTTGGCAATTTATTATTTTCCAATTTCGCGCGGTCCGAGCTCCTCCCACGGCCTGGACGACAAACTTTGACGCTGGCTGGCGCGCCCCCGCCCCCCCCCCCCCGACGGGCACAGGAACAACGCATCCGCAAACTTCGGGCTGGTGTTTTTCGCCCCAGCATTTTCCAGATTAGACGGAGAAATTGACTAATGGAATATTCTGTTCCAGTTCAGGCTTCCGGTTGCCAATGGAGCGCTTGCAAAACATTCTGAATATAAATTTGTGTGCAGTTCAGTATTAAGATGAAAACCGTATTGTGACTTGATACTAAGTACCCACTCATGAACTCTGATGGGCTCTAGTATCTCTGACAATGTTTGTTTTTGTGAAAAAAGAAAAAGTACGTGTCCAATCTGTTTTGATGATCCACCTGACGGACCCCAACTGGCTGTAGTTCAACCAGTAGATTTTCTCTACTTCTGTCACGAAGGGTGCAAAAATTTGCTTCATGAATTTTTCACAATCGTTCCCTAGCTAGACAACAAACTATCCAGCGAAAGATTTCAAAATCACAAAAGGTACACTCGCCCGAAACTTCCTTCGAACGAAGAACCTCGGCGAATTCAAGTATCCTACGCGAGGCAAAGTTCGCCGCGCACACGCGCGCAGAGAAGCGTTAACAATCAGCAGCGGCTTCTTTCCACCCCAAAACGCGCCCAACTCACCCATCGGCCGTATAAGCCTCGGCAAACGAACAGGCAAGAAAGACACCCCGACTCGTCGTCCTCGGTCCATCCATCTCTCTCTCTCAGTCACTTTCCCAACCATAATAACGTACAGCCCGCCGAGAGAGCGCGCGCCGACGAAGCAACTTTCCAGCTCCACCGGGGCCATACGCGCCGCGTATGTAAATCTGCCTTCTACTCTCCGGGCCGTGGCCCGGCTACTACTACTATCCTTCCCCTACGCGCACACGTGCACTAATGTACGTTTATACGCGCTCCGCACGCAGTTTCTATATATATATATACACCCAGACTACAACGACCGACACACGGCGCGCCCTACCTGCGCTTCTCTCCTCCGTTCCTTTTTTTTCTATTTTTTTTTCTTCTCTTTCAACCCCGTCTATTCTCTCCTCCTGGGGCTCTCTCCCCCCGGAGCTGCCGCGAAGCTCCAGCTTGGCCTGGGCTTCGCTCGCTTTTTGCTCATCTCTCGCTCGCTCGGGGAGAAACCCCCCCCCCCCCCCCCCCCCCCCCCCCCCCCCCCCCCCCCCCCCCCCCCCCCCCCCCCTCCCCCCCCCCCCCCCCCCCCCCCCCCCCCCCCCCCGCGCCCCTCCCCCTCGTTCTTCTTCTTCTTCTCCTTTCTCCCCGCGAGCGAGCCGAGCGAGGGGCTCTAACCCTTTTCCTGGCGCTCGTAACTATCGATTTTTCGGGGGCACCCGAGACGGATGCTAGAGAGCTTCTCCGTATGAGTGTACGCGCACAGACACACACTCGCCTCGGCCAGCCGGGTCGCGAGCTCGCCGGCACTTATATACCCTCCCCCACTCGGGCAAGCCCGCCACACGACTCCTTTGTTCGCCCTCTTTCTTTCGTTTTACAGTTTTCGCGCTCGTCCGCGCACACGCACGCACAGATTGCGGGGGGGCTCCTTCCGCCTCTTCTTCTTCACCCCTTTACCCCCGCCGCCGGCTGCGCGCTCTGCTATCGCGGGCCGCGCGTCTTCGCTTTTTGGGCAGCGACAGGCGCGCGATGAGTCATCGAGGGCCCTTCGTGTATTATATTATAGTCAACCGACACGTGGGTGTATTATTATACGCGTGATGCGCGGACGTGTTTGTGTAGCATGGCTGGCTTCGCCATAGCCGACCGAAAGGGGTGCGCGACCCTTTTGGTGTACGTAAAACGCGAGCGAGCCTGCTTTTCTGTCTGTCGGTCGGTGTATGTGTGTGAGTCTGGGTTGTTCCCTACGTCTCTTCGATTGTTACTCGATTTGCTTACGTAATGCTGCTATGGCTCTGGGTGAATAGGATTGCAGGGGTAGTACTTTCTTCATCGTTCACTCTTGATGATTTTCTCTTGTGAATTGGTTCTTCCTTGCATGTAAGTTGGACGTGCTGGCAATATACTTACCGTATTTTAATCATCACCGCTGTGTATCGAACATTTTTTTTTTTGGGGGGGGGGTTGTACTCTTGTCGACTCATCTATTGTTCCAGGATAGTAAGAAAAAGTAGATGCTCATTGTTAATAGGTACTGAAATATCTGAGGTCTCGAATATCTGAACATTTTTATTTACCACGATAAGTTTTTTAGTGCAACCGTCGGGTTCTGCTGGCTGCAGTAGTTTGGTTGTTACGGTGTTGGTCTCGTCACCAACCGCGGCTGCCGCTTAACGGGTTTCGAGTCTTTCATGATCGTTTTCCAGCTCTCCAGAGGAATAAGTAACGTTCGTTATCGCACGACGGCCAAATTACACCAAAAGTATTACGTCATAACGATAATTTTCGTTGTATGTTAAATTGTTGTGAATTTTTGTTTTTTCAACCGAATTATAAATCAATCGCACTCCAGGTGAGCCCTAATGCACTGCAGCTTGCGCAAAGCGCGCGAATCCGAGAGAGGGATGGGAATTTTTCGGGGGTGGAGCGTACGTATACCAAACACACCACGAGGATACCGTCGTCGAAGGCTGCGCCGGGAACGGGGGGGGGGGTGAACACACACGCGCTCAAGCTCCCCGGGAGAAGCCGTTCGGCGAATTCGACGAGTTCAGTTTGATTGATTGTTAGGGTGGAGTCTGTCTGGCGGGCGGCCAAGGGCTGCCTATCGACTTGTGCCCCGCACACTCGTACCCACGTACGCAGAGGGGGGTAGGTGATGTGCTCGCCATACGTCGCTGCTCGGAAGGAAAAAAGAGGTGCGCACGCAAGCGACGCTTTTTCCGTCTTTTCGCGAAACGACCAGCCCCTGCTGCTCCTGTCGTGGGTATACACCGCGCGCGCGCGCTCCACCGTATAATGTACACGCACGTGATGCAAGGGGGGGTGAGCGTGCGCGTGCAAGGGGGTACGGAAAAAAGAGCGGAGAATCGAGGCGGGGGCGCGAGAGGCCAATCGGAAGCGAGCGCTCTTTCTTCGGGCTCCTTGCTACCCCCCCGGGGGCCCCTCTGTGCACACACGCTCGCTCCCCGCACGTGTGAGGCGTGGTTTCCAGGATCGGCTCTCCTTTTTTCCCTCCCTCCCCCCCCCGCCGTTTTTTCCGGCTTCGCACGCCGTGTTCGCCGACACTTTCCCTCGCACGCGCGCTTTGGGTAACGGGGTATACCTGAAATTGCGAGGTGAGTGCAATTTAAAAGCTTGAGTGATGGGCTGCAGTCGCGCGGAGATGAGGCGAGCGGGGTTGATACAGCAACGCTCCGGGTGTGTGTGTGTGGGGGGGGGGGGGGGATGGCCCGGGCGGGGCCCGAGCGGTGTTCCTTTTCCAGAGAGTGGGGGTGGTGCGTCGTCTAGAGTTCTACGGTGGGTTGGTCCATTGGGTGATGCTTTATTTTTTGATTAATCAGTTGTTGTGATGGGCTATTTGCACCCTTATATTACTTTGATGCACTATTATTCATGATTGACGAGCAAAATTGAAATTTTGGCAACCTACAGGATACAAATTTTTGATGAACCATTGTTAAATAAATCCGAACTGTATTACAAACTATTATTATTATTATTGTCACATACTTTTGTGAAATTGTTTTTTATTCATGCATACAATACTCAGCAGATGTGATATTGACGCGTGTAAATGATACTTTTTACCGTTACCTTTTCCCACGGCGGCGTTTCCCTGTACTTACGGGGTATCACATTATTATTCATAAAGCGTGTATCGAATGGGATGTTTGCATGGTTTAGTATTTCGTCGTTTGCATGTTGGGGATGGATACGTAGCGTCTGCCTACCTAGCACACTGTCTGAATAACGTCTGTAAAAGAAGCCCCCTAGCATGTAAGTATACGACTTTGCATTTGAGCGTAGAAATTTTTAACTGACGAGCGTATAAATTGAAGAATCAGTCAGCGTGAAAGTAAAGGTAACCGTTTAGGTCTTGACTACTGGAAAAATCATGCAGTGTATGCAGTATAAAATTATTTTTTATAAGTTTCAAACGATTTTTAATAAAATTCGTGTTCTGTGAATCATGTGATAAAAATACATTACGTTTTATCAGTTACGTAATGAATTAACCTTAAAAATGCATAAAAAAGTGGAAATAAAAATAATACAATTAACCAGTAGTTTTTGACTATTTTTAATGTTCATCAGCTAAAAACGGATATGTTTATTATTGCCTTGTACCGAAAAATGTACGTTGAAAACATGACTCATGTATGAACAAACTCTTTGGGCTCTTTTCATCATAGCTGTATTTTAAAACTTTGTGCCTCTTTTTCAGTACATTTTTGTTTCCGGATAAATATTTGTTTTCTCATAAAACAAGGCTACAATTTCATAAAATTGAGGCTGCTATAACAAGATACATGTGCGAATTTTAATTCTGAAAAAATACTTTCTTAAATTTTCGGGAGTTTTATAAGCTTAAGAAACTAAGACAAAAATAAACAAAATTTAATAATTAATTTACTCATGGTTAGGGACAAAAAGAGGAAAGTACCATAAAATTTAAAATTCGGTAGTCAATTTTTCAAATACTTTGTTGTACAATTTTTTCTTAAAATTGTAATACATTATTTGTACCAGAAATTTTTTTTATCATCACATACATACAACACAGTATTGAACTCAATTTTTTCGTACGAACAAAATATATTATACTACAAATAAATTTGAGATCCAATGCGCAGCACGACGAGAAAGTAATACCGTAAAGCACGCCACGCAAACTCAGTCCAAAAAAAAACGCAACTCGAAAATTTCTCCCAACTGCATCCATACCGGCAATCTCATGCTCGACGTGCAAAATATAGACTAGCGACGCTCTTTGTAACACACTCTCGAAACGCGCCGAGGTGTATGATACACATCACACACACACACACACACACACTCGAGCGTGACACGGTAGCGAAATCCCGTACGCCCGATACAGCGCAAACTCCACACGCGCGCGCGTAATACCTCCCCCTTATACTCTCACCTTCACCAAGAACCATCTACTCTCTTTTCGCTCATCTTCGCAACGTCCACATGCACGTGATGTGGGCGGACGAAGCGGCAGCAGCAGGGAAGAAAAGGGAGTATATAGCGGGGATGAGTAGTGCGGCGAAAAAGGTGCGCTGCCGGGAGGCGGGTAGGAGGGGTAGGAGGGGGACCAAATGAAATATTGAGGAAGGTCAAGGACGGCTATTTAAAAAAAAGCATATTTTTTACAATTCCAAAAATAACTGAGAAAACAAGAGAATTTTACATGACCCTGAGAGGTGGGGGTGAGGGGCTCACAAACAGACCACAAGACAGTCCGAAAAGATTTTTGTTCCAAATTTTTGTGAATCTATATTACTTCATTAGACTAAAACCTACATAAAACTTAAGCCTCGTAGAATCATTATCCTATCGTCAGCAGCAGTGTAAAAATTATTTCTTCACCATACTGCGACGGAAGTAGGAACTTTTCTCCCGCTTCGCGGGAAAAAAATTCCTCCTCCCGGCGCAGGATTGATGAAAAATCGTATACGCACCATTTGCCACCCTCGGCTTCGCCTCGGGTAGCAATGCACGTGTGATCCAGAATATTCTTTACTTTCCCTCCCTTGGTGCGTAATGCACTATTTGTTTCTATCATCAGTTTTTCAATTTTTCATAAAAAAAAAAAAAAATGTAGAACATAATTTTATCTATTTTTGACAAAAAATCGTTTGAAATATTTCTTGAATTTTTTAGAGTGGTTTAACTTTCATTTTAGGTATTAAGTAATTTTTTTTGTGGCCTCGCCTTTCCTTTAATTTGCTTTTTTCCAAACACCTTTTTCTGTTCTCGTCGAGAAGAATTTTATTTTGTAATGGTTATAGTTCAAGTTCCAGCACTAGATGATGCTAAAGTAGACTACTGATTAGAGCATTATGTAACTACTTTCTTCCTACGTATTCCAATAAAATAAAATAAATTATTTCACTCATATATGAGCGCAGAATCGATACATACAGTTAGTCTATTAGAATCGAAAATATCGGATCCAATATGGCAGACAACGTACTAAAAAGGTATACTTCTATAAAAAAAGAATTCGTACTTTACGATTGATTTCAAGTAGAAAATGTATATTGTGATTTTTCGATTAAATGCACATATTCTACGCGAAAAATTTATGAAGTTTTAGAAGACATGAAACCGCGCCAGAGCTTACATCATACGAAGAGAAGTCCAATTACTTTTTATCTGCACTGAGAAAAAATCGTTTAAAATACAGCGCCACCGTCGGTGTGTCCACTATCCGCATACAGTGGAGCAGACGAAGCACAGCACCCGTGTCATGGTAACACCTACGCCGTGTAGCTACTGCACAGGTCTTGTAGTAAGTATAGTTGCATAGCATAGTTGGTGCACCTACTGCATAGTCAAGGGGTACTCGCTACACCGACCTGTGCAGCAGCTGCACAAGTTCCTGTCAGTATGAAGTTCACTGGTACTATGTGTAGTACATACACTCGCGAGGGCAGTAGATGCACAGATTTTTTCTCAGAGTGGCCTTATATATAGTTCTACGTGTTGAGAAAGTCTTTTGTATACCGTTTTGCGAGTCTTCAAGGAGGTTCCAGCGCCTCATCGTACCTATTACATAAATATTTGGGCGAATGTTACAAAGCTACGTTTAACTCACCCGTAATCAAAAAATACTTAACGAATTAGACCCGAAAAATTCACAGACATTCCTTAGACTGTGTAGTTTCTTAAAGTTTTTGTCGAAAGTTTATAAGTTACGTAGTATTCTCGAAGAAAATCGTATTAGCTACTTCTTAAACGCTTATGCAGAAACTATAGTTAAAGTAAGATTTTTTAGGACCAAAAACCTTCTGAAATATATATTTGCGTTTCTGTTTCCAGACCCTTGTTGGGCTGTGTAATTATTTCATGAATTTGTGATAAAAAAATGATTTTGATAAGGATTCTTTACATAAATGTAAAGATAAAATATGCAATTTTAACAAAGAATTTTTTTAAATTTTGAATTTTGGCAGACTTTCTTACTTGGGCACACTGTCGCTACCTGATGTTAGAAACAAGCCTATTTAAAATAAATATTGTTTCTAACCGTTACATCATCATCATAACAATTTAATCATAGAATTTAGACTTTACTTTATTTATTGTGAGATATAAATTACATGGTAATATTCGAATAGTTTTCAAAATATCGTTTATTATAAATTTGTTGCAAGACCTAATTTCCTATTGCTATTTTCTTAGTTGACTCAATTCCTGATAACTATAGGACCTCATTTACTTTAGCTTGTGTAAAGTAAATTTTAGTAAGTCAGCACAAAATATCATTACTTCTAAGTTAATCATTAATTTCGTATTTGATATTTCTAAATATATAATCACGAATAAATACACCTACTTCCCCTATGTCGTATAAAGTATAATGAAAATATTGAGCTTCAAGTTTTAGGTTATAATCATATAACTGATACATCAACTAATAATGTAAATAGTTTAATTTTTTTACTGAAGCAATGTATATAGCTACGAAATGGTAAGAATTTATGTGCAATAAAAAATATTCATAAAAGTTAAATTATTATCAGAAATTGCGGCAAGCTGCTGAAGTAGGACCCAGTTAGCTGATACTCAAACTGATAAACATCAAGTAAAAAAAAATCGTATTTTGCTTTTAAAGACTCGTGTATTTCGCTTCTAAAGACTCGTCAATCTTAGCCAATTATTGATTATATGTCTTGTACAAAAAAATCTAAAATATTTTTTATTTATGATAATTTACATGGTATCATCTTACCTCAATCGATAAGCTATCGGTAAAATCTCCAACTACAACTTAACTTTTTTATTTTTTTGACATATATTATCGAATATACATAAAAATGCTTATAAATGATAGTACTCATTTTAAAATAATACATTAATATTACACCCAATTATAGGCCAATAAGGTAAAGTCACCTATTATGAAATGATTTTCCGCCAATTTTTTTGTAAAATTTTATTATGTCCTCACTATTAACTTAAGTATGTTAACTGAGGTATCAATAGAAGCGCTAGGCTTTTCTGAATCATATTATAATTTTTGTAATCCATTAAGACTCGAAAAAAAAAATATATTAACAAATTAATGACACGATGAATGGATCCTATTTATGAAAACACTAAAAGAAGAGGCACCCAATTATGAAAATTAAGTTCCTATTATGAAAAATACATATTATTTAAATGGTACTCATACATTTCATAATAGAAGCCTTATAGAATAGAGGTTATGTTCAATTTTCTCCTATTATGGAAAAGGGATTCATAACAATATTTTTTTCAAGAGTAATGATATTTAAAATTCCTCAAAATTTGAATGAAACAAAAAAATATAAAATAATGGTAGATCAATCACTTGTAAATTATATTATAGTTGAGTAGTCAATGATACAAGTCAATGTTTCTTGATTTCTTTTAATGCGCAACGTTTCGG
>JAPYYV010053427.1:0-10664 GCA_030522625.1 Copidosoma aretas
TTATTATATTTTATCATTATTAGAATGATCTTCCGTACCATTGAAAACTGAACAGCTGCACTTTTTGTCGAAAGTACTTTTGTGTGAATATATTATTGATGAATATCAAGGTAGTTGTTTCCCAAAACATAGATATACATAAGAAAAGTTATATCCTTTAATAAAATAGCATTCAATCATTTTTATAATAATGTGTGATACTGGTAAATGTACAAGGAACATCGCAGATTTTTAAAAATTTTTTCCCAATTTATTGATGGAGCTATCGCGTAAATAAAAAAAACATCAGTTTTTGTATCTAAAAATTTTCAATAATAATTTTCAACAATAAAGGCTAGTTTTCTTCTTCAGTGAAATATCTACAAATTCACCATCTCCGCTTTGCTAAAAAAAAGTCGTATATTTGGTTAAAAACTCATTTGTTTATGAAAATCCAGAAAAGTAATAAAAACAAATGCATTTTTAACAATACGCACGACTTTTTTCAGCAAATCGGAGATGGTGAATTTGTAGGTATCTCACTGAAGAAGAAAACTACTTTTTGTTTATGAAAATCGGATTATTATTGAAAATTTTTAGATACAAAAACACTGATGTTTTTTTTTATTTGCGCGATAGCTCCATCAATAAATTAGGAATAAATTTGAAAAAAATCCACGATGTACCTTACATACAATCGACCAGTATCACAAATTAATATGAAAATGATTGAATATTATTTTCCTTATGTATACCTATATATTGGGAAACAACTACCTTAATCGTGTAAATTCGCCGCGAGTCCCTTGCATGATACACTATACACGTATACGCAGGAGCGGCACTAGGCGTATGGTTGCTATGGAGGACTCCATACCTTAATTTGAAGTAAGTATGGAATTCCATACCTCAGAAACGAAACTCCTACTTTTCCAATGCTTTATTTTGATTATATTTACTGTTATTAAGTCAACTCAATTATAATACGCAGAGCGAAATAATCTAGTGGTGATGTTTTATTTCAACACTAAGAATGTTTTCACACGATCCTGCCCTTTCAGTTGCCCGAAAATAAAATAACAGCCCAAAAAACCAGAGAGGACGATTTTTATATAGAAAACTCTGTAGCAACAAAGCAAACAAATGGCAAAAACGCCCATGTTCCAAACCGATGCTCGGATCACTGCGTGCCCCCCTTTCCGTTTCATAACGGCGGCAGGAAGAAAACGGCCCCGAAAAGGCAACCACTTCTTGCTTCGTACCTAAGATTGTGGATTCTCAGGTCCGACAATCAAGAAAAGTGTCTCCGTCAATTTTGTGGAAATCCGGAAAATGACATTGAGCAACTAAAAAAAGTTACAAAGTAAAAAAAAAAAAAAAAGTTTAATTTAAATAGTAACATTTACCAAAAACCGCAAATTAAAAAAAATAATTGATGAAACTATACAGTTCAAATGTACATCATGCACTAAAATGTACAAAAATCATGCGGACAAATTTATTTTGCTATTTTTTTACGCGACTATTGCGCAGAGTTAAAAAGGAGGTCCAACGGCGAGACAAGTGTGCCGAGAGTAGAAATAGATCATGTAGATTTTGTCATGGGTGCGCATCTTCATCAGGACGATCACCCTGCGCATGAGTGTCGCGCGCTATTTTCCCTACCGAGGGCGCGACAAACGTCCAAAGATCAGGAAAAACGCCGGAGGTGGGAAAAATATATTCTGATGCGGCTAGTAATTTTGGCATGGAACCCCCCCCCCCCCCCCCCCCCCCCCCCACAAACAAGAAAAAAAAAAAAAAAAAAAAAAAAAAAAAAAAAAAAAAAAAAAAAAAAACAAAAAAAAAGAAAAAAAGTACGAGACC
Source organism: Copidosoma aretas (assembly GCA_030522625.1). Lineage (NCBI taxonomy): Eukaryota > Metazoa > Arthropoda > Insecta > Hymenoptera > Encyrtidae > Copidosoma > Copidosoma aretas. Next base: position 1,846 of record JAPYYV010053427.1, read on the forward strand.
TTGTCGCAAGTTTGACGATACAAATATGCCATGAAGGTTGATAAAGTTTAAACGAATTAGCCATTCTTAAGCAGGTCTTTTGCTCGAGTCTTGACAGATTTCTCCATACCTCAACTGTATAACACAGTGCCGCCCCTGCGTACACGGGTATGATGTTTTTTCGCACGTCTTATATGTATGTATTATACGGCGCGTTGTACTCTCTCTCTCTCTCTCTCTCTCTAATTCGTCTTGCTCTTGCGATGGTAGCGGTGCTGCAGCTGCTGCTGGCGCATCTGCGAGCGGGTCTCCTGTACCGCCGCGACGAGCGTGCGCACGGCCTCCTCGTGACCCTCGAAGCTGTCGGCCTTCTTGAGCTGATTGAGCACGGAACCACCACCAGCAGCAGTCCCGCCCGAGGCCGCTTTGGATCCCGGCGGCGGGGGCGGGGGCGGCGGGGGCGGCTCGATGCTCACGGTGGCGCGCTTGCTCTTGGGCCGGGGAAAGGTCTCCCAGGAGCGCTGCTTCTGGACGAGGGACTGGAGAGAGCTGGGATCCTTGACGAGGAAGAACAGGGTGCGCTTGGCGTCGCGGCCCGTGAGCCCGGCCACCTCGAGGCCGCCGCCGGGGGCTCCGGTGATGCTCGAGCGCCGGCTGCCCGAGCCGGTCGTGCTCAGACTGTCGCAGCTCGCCCGCCTGCGGCGCCTCTCCCCGCAGCCCTCGGCCGGGTTCTTCTCGTAGAAGAGGTCCTCCGAGTCGCTGGCCGGGTAGATCTTGGCGGCGCCCTTGGAGGCCGAGGCGCCGGCCTTGCGGTGCGCCCCGGCGCGCTGCTCCTCGGCCAGCCCGGGGATCGCGTGGATCTGGGCCTGCACGCGCTTCTTCACCTCGGCCACGCTCGAGGCCTCCGAGATCCTCTGGTACTCGCACTCCTCGCCTAAGCGGGATGTTTGCGCGTCGTTTCATTATTGTCGTCTTGTTCCCCCCGTCCCCCGCTCTCCGAGGCTCGATCGCGGGGAGGGGTTAATGTGGGTTTCGCGAATAACAGACGAATGTGTACGTGACGATGACTGGTTGTAAAAGGATCAGTGTACAAAGTAGTCCAGACTCGAGACCGGGGATCGAACCATCGAATTCGACAACCGGTGTTGGTTGTATGTTTATTCTCGTCGCTAATTTCATCTCGGGAATCGGAAAAATAAAAACAACAACGACAACTTGTGAATTGTAACCATCCAAAAGTTATTACATTTACAGCGATCCGAACAATTTTCTCATTGATTAGTTGGAAATTTTGTGAGAGAAGCTCTCTCGGACTATCAATGGTGCGTTTTTCTGTTACTGCACGAACTACTTTCTGGACGCAACCTCGATGATGACATTTTAATCGACGGACCGAACAGATTTTTTCACGAGAAATCCCAATCGACGGAAAAGTAGCTGAAAAATCATGACCCGATTGTTCCCGACTTCGATGAAATATCACGATTAAAAACATAATTCTTGCCCTGGTATGATTGTATGATTGCCATACACGCGTGTCCCGACGAAAAAATCTGTACCCGATTCAGCGTGAAATCTATTCGAAATACATCCACCGGACCGGATTGCAGCACAAGAATAGGGTACGCACGTGCGAGGCGTTTTTCACCCCGACTTCTGAAATACGTACGCGTACCTTGATGTCCCTGCTGCTGCTGCTGCTGCTGCTGTTGCCGATGATCGCCCTGCTGGTCCAGAGCCTCGACGGACTCGCCTCCCCCGCCTCCCCCGCCGCCCCCGCCCTTGAGCTGCCTGTACAGCGAGCGCACCTTGCTGGCGGAGGACGAGGACGAGTGCCCGGGCGGCGTCTTCGGCTTGGCGTTCTCCGGCGATTTGCGGGACGAGCGCCGGGTCTGGCTCCTGTCGCGGCCGTCCTCCCGGCCCGGCGACTTCTTCCGGTCCTCCTTCGTCCGCGCCTTCTCGATCAGCTGCCTGAGCACGCCCTGCTTCGACTCCGCGGGCTTCGGGTAGACGACGATGTTGCCGCTCGAGTCGAGGATCGCCTCGACCCCGCCGCCCACCGACGAGGGCGTCCTGCAGCGGGTCGGCACCTCCTTCGAGTCTGCGCGCGCGGTATTAAAGCGCATCGCGCGTTTTATTACGATACTTGGAGAAATTAATATCGAGAACGAAAACATCAAGAATATTCAAATAGCGAGGTAGCAAAGAATGCGCGAGGGCCCAAACTTTGCTCAAATGAAAGCGGAAAAGAAGCCTTGTCGATTGAAAAAAAAAAAAAAAAAGAAAATTGTTGAATTTTGCGCGCCACATCAGAAGTTACAGCAATTTCAAGCAAAATGACTGATTTCCGGTAAATATCCGCGAAATCTCATTTTTAATGATCCTCTTCAAACCGCTGCAACTTTTAACCGGTGGCACTAAATCGAGCAAACTGTTTTTTTTTTTTTTTTTTTATTTACAGGGCTTGATTCCAGCCTCGATTTGAGCTGTGTTGGAATCAACTGTACGCGCAGCTGTCCTACACGTGGACTTGTTTTTTCAAAAATTTACTTGAATTAACTCTTACGCATTGACTTGAATTCACTCTTACGCAGTGTCGTACACATCTTTGAAACTAAAAACTTGGCAGTGAAATTTGTCGAGGATAGCGTTTGCAATTGATTCGAGTAAGTTGTACGGCAGAATCACCCACACAGTATATATATATATGTACAAACACGAATGAAAAAATAAAAAAAAAAACAAAAAACAAAAAAAACCATCCCTCACCTTTGTAGAGCCCACTGTCGGGCGCCGGCCTCTGGTGCCTCAGCTGGGCCCCCGGATCCTGCATCTGCAGCCTCTGCAAGTGTTCGAACAGCGCCTGCAGATGCGGCTCGTTGATCACATCGGCCGCCGCGGTGCTCAGCTCGCCCGCCCCGACCCCAGCTGCGAACGACTTGACGAAGGGCTCGAGCTGCTGGGCGACCGTCTGCAACTGCCTGACCTCGCCCTTGAGCGACAATATGTCGTTCATCTGCGAGTGAAAGACCTCCTTCTCGAGATGGATCCTGCAGAGCTGCTCCTCCCAGAGGGCGTCGAACACGCTGCGCAGCCGCTCGAGTTCCATCTGCTGGTGCTCGAGCTGCTGTTCGAGCAGCCGACAGTCCCGGGCGACGTTCTCGTAGCGCGTACCCAGGGGCGGGGTGTTGGCCCGGCGCAGCAGGGCGACGTCGCGGTGGAGCTCGCCGAGGCGCTCGCGCACCATTTTCAGCTGGTTGCTCAGCTCCTGGAGCTGATTGTCGAAGGTGCGACAGTGGTTGGTGAAACGGCCCGGCTCGAAGATACCGCTGCTGGCCCCGAGGCCGGGCTTGCTCTGCAGGCGCGTCCGCGTCTGTGACAAAATTTACACCGTGAGGGTAGCCCAACGTGGATCGTGCGTCGAATTCGACCCGCTCATTTTTACGAATCGAGTACAGGAGCGCGGCGGAAACATACGATTGATCAATAAGTACGCGGAAAAATTGAAAATATTCGGTAAAAATATGATGCAGTCAATTATCTTATAATTCATCCTTCTTTTCTCACGGGGTATTTTGCTGTAAATACTTTACCACGGTACCATAAATGATTTATTACTTTGTGGAATGTAGCGCGCTCAATTAGAGGCAACGTAAAATAATATACGTTCGACTGGGTCAGTTTCGTTGAAAAAATTTCACCACTTGGGATACTGGTTAAAAGTGCATCGTATCCACTGGTTTCCTCTAGCTTACAACTTTTAAACCAAAATAGCGAGCGCTTTTTACCAGCTCAGATTCATAGAGCGTGTTCGCAACAAGCATTGGATACACTGTTATTATCGTAACAGAATTTAAAAAGAATTCTTTTTCCGAGAAGTATTCAAAAGGAATTCTTTTAATACCGTATAATATTATGCATTTGTGACTGTCCGCTCTTCTGAACGTTATCGTAGTACACTAAAAGAGTTCTTTGAGACGACTTTGAAAAAAGGAAAAATCAATTCACCAAAGTTTAATCTTTACTCATCAATACATCAATTTTTACGTGAAATAATAATTAGAGGCACAAGGCTGACATTTCACGATATCAATAAATCATAATTTGATCGCGATAGTTTAAGAATCAAGAGAGAAAAATAATTTTCAGTGATCTCGAATATTAGATTTTTTTCTCGTGCACGTATGTATTATTAATGTATAATAACAGCACTGTTTTATTGGTCAATGACACTTTTGTACTACTTATAAAATTTTAATGACTCATTGGTTCAATAAGAATTCTTTTTTCCGAAAACCTGCTTATTAGGAATTTTTATTTTCTCGTAGATTAAAATGCTTTTACTGCGGCCCTCTCACCGTTATGAACTGCAACTCCTGCTGCTGCTGCTGCTGGGACTGCATCTGGTCGTAGAGCAGGGAGTCCTTGGTCGCCTGCCCCGACGACTGGACGTTACCACCACCACCACCACCACCACCGACGAACGGCTGTAGCGCCCTGACAAAGTCGCTCTTGTAGTTGCTCTTGAGCTGCGCGCTGAGCAGGGGCGGCCGGGGCAGGTGGCCGAGCTGGGCCACCCGGCCCAGCCTGTCCAGCATCGGGTGGGCCAGCTCGAGGAACTGGTACTTGGTGGCCGCGCTGGTGAAGGCCGTGCACAGGCCCAGGTGCATCTGTAGCACGGGCAGGGCGCTGCCGAGGGTCAGGAGCTGCGTGCGCACCAGGCGCTCCTTCGTGTCGAACTCGCGGTGCAGCTCCGAGAGTACCGAGGCGTGCGTCTTGTTCACCGCGTCTTGCATGCCCTGATAAGGGTGGTCGGGGTGTTATTAGGGATTGGTTCTTTTTTTCTTTTTCATTTGGAATTCAGTTTTTTTGCCTACAAGTATCGATGGTTCGAGTGAGGTGGCAACTGTGCTTTACTGCAGAAGAGCAGCTGTTGCATGAATGTTTCGCGTTTGATGAAATTCACGGGAACTACTTTTCGTGTACAGTGTTGGATCGAGTGAATATAGCTTTTAACGTTTTATTGGTCTCATTTTTAAATATTCGAACTGTAAAACATTCACGCAGTCCAAAAGTTCCTACTAATTTGTTATTTTCTGTACTTGAACAGTTATCATTAAGCATAGAAAAAAACTCAACGGAACAGTTTTAAGATTTTGAACTTTCATTTGATTTTGAACCTGCAGGACTTGGTTTTCTTCTTGAGCAAGGTCGGATTCAGAGTGACAAGAAAATAATCTTGGATAAGATTATTTTAATGTGCAAGAGCTCTCACTTGTTTTCGTATCAAAAATAATTTCACTCTACTTTTGGCATGCAGAATATTTTAAGGAATTTTTTACGATGAAACCATGTTAAATCATCCACAAAGTAAATAAGTAAAATATTTCATCAAGTCTTTTACTATAATATTGACGACACTAAAGGATTTACGAATTATGACAAATTAAAAAAAAAATTTGCAAACCGTTTTCTTAATATCGAATCGATATTGTTTTATAACTATGAGACATTCATACATAATTTTATCGACTATAAAATAAGACTAAAAAAGAGTTTTCGCATGCAAATCACCGTTTCCCAAACAATTCCCAGTAAAGAATCGGTAAAACGCGAATTTCCCTTGCCCTTCTACTTTTAAGTAGAAAAGTTCCGCTTTGGTCAGGCCAAGTTGGATAACGTACTTTTCTCGTTCTCGGCATTTTTTTTACCCTTAAAACAAATAAAAGTTCTGAACGCTTACAAAACACGTGTATGGAACCAAACGATCCAAATATCGAGTTGGAACGCTATAAATGTCCAACAAAACGCAATAATTTATCTTTTCCTTCCGATATTAAGTAGTAAAATACTGCTTCGGTCAGCCAGAGTCGTCAATCGTACTTTTCTCGCTCTCGGTACTTGTCAGGCAAACAAAAACAAAAAACGCCTGTTCCAAACCGAATAAATATCCAACAGAACAATATAATTATTCTTCTCTTTCCACTTTTAAGTAGCAAAGCCCTGCTTCGGTCAGACAGAGTCGGTCATCGTACTTTTCTCGCTCTTGGCACTCTTTGGACGAACAAAGGCACACAACGCGTGAACAAAATCAAACAATCCACTGAAAATATCCAACATACCCTTAATTTTTTCTCACCTACCACTTTTGAGTAGTATAGTCCCGTTTTGGTCAGAACGAGTCGACTATCGTACTTTTCTCGATCTCAGCACTTTGTTTACTTTTAAAACGAACAAACATTCCTGCACAGTTACAAAAACACGTCTGTGAAACCAAACGATCTGCTGTATGCAACAGAACACACGAATTGTTCTCTTTCCACTTTTAAGTAGAAAAGCCCCACTTTGGTCAGACCAAGTTGGCTGTCGTACTTTCTTCGTTCACGGCATTTTAATTACTCTTAAAACGAACAAAGGTACAGAGAAAAATACGCGTGAAAATAAAATGATTCACTGCAAATATCCAATATACCCTTAATCTTTTCTCTCCTACAATATTTAAGTAGTAAAGTCCCGGTTCGGTCGGACCGCGTCGGCCATCGTACTTTTCTCGCTCTCGGCACTCTTTGGGCGAACTAAGACACACAACGCGTGAACAAAACCAAACGATTCACTACAAACATCCAATGTACCCTTAATTTTTGTCCCCCACAATTTTCAAGTAGTAAAGTCCCGCTGCGGTCGGACCGAGTCGGCCATCGCTTACTTTTCTCGTCCTCGGTCCTTACCCTATACTTTAAAAACGAGCAAACGAACGGTTCCAAAACCACGCGCACGACTCCGAAAAAAAAACAAACCAACCCACCGCAAGTAGAGTACGTGCATATAGACACTCTTACCTGGCAGTACGCATTGAGGGCGCGCTTCTCGGTCTCCAGACTGTGCCTGAGCTCATCCAGCTGCGACTTCAGATCCATCAGGCCGTCCCTGACTCCGGCCTGCAGCTCGCAGATCGAGTTGGCCGCGCGCTCCATTTTTTTCGAGGCCTGCTGCCAGGCCGTGTCTATGTCGACGCAGTGCAGCCGGGCGTCGGACGGCGTGTCCCGGTAACAGGTGGCGCAGAGCATCTGCTTGCTGCTCTGGCTGAACATGATGTACTGCTCGCCGTGGCTCGGACAACGGCGCTGGGTCTCCTTGCTGCACTTGCTCATGTGGACGACCTCGTGCGAGGAGAACATCTTCGCGCGGTGCGTGTGCTCGCGGCAGTGCGGGCAGAGCGCCTGGCCTGGAATCAAGGCCGAAAGGGGAGTTGTTGGGCTCGCGCTCGTCTGGGGGGGGGGGGGCCGGACGAACAGAGACGGTCTTTTAAAGCCTTTCGGGGAGGTATCGAACCGCGGAAAATCCCAAAAGTCGACTCGCGTCAAAAATTTCCCATGGACGATTATTGATGAATCATGCAAGCCATTTCATAGTGCACCGCAAAAAGATTACCAGCTGGTGAAAAAATCTTCTTCGTTTTATCCATCATTCATTACAGCAACAGGCTAGTTTTTCGATAAAAATCTAAAGAAAATGTTCAAAGTCGTTATTGAGAACGCACTATATTGAATTCCTCGAAAAACGTGAGCAGGCTAGCCCTTCTGAAATTCGAATAGAAATGAAGGTATAGGATTTACTCGAGTGAAAATCCGAAGAAAACTTGCTCTCGGCCCGATAACACCCTTAAAAGTTTTCTAAAGACTTTGAAAGTCCTATCGTCCGATGAGTCCACGTGTTATGAAGGAACATAACACCAATCGTCGAATAATCACCGCAGGTCGTGCAAAAGTACATGGTCGTCTTGTCCCGCTTGTCGCAGTTGGCGCACGGCGGGTTCTCGCAGTTGGCGAACTCCACGAGCTGGCGCATCAGCTGGTCGCTCGGCGGCTGGTGCGTCCCGTCCTTCAGCTGCATTATTTGCCTGCCGGCGTAATTTTTTTTTGTTTTTTTGTTTTTTGTTTTTTCCACATTCGTCATCATCATTGTTATATTACCGTCGAATGAAATTAAAATATAAAAATACCATCCATGCATCGACGCAGTAGCTGCAACAATACTGCTGTATACGTATGATGCGGAAAATGCAAAAACGCGATAATCCGATGCAAGTAGGCCGTCCCCCCGTCTTACAAGTACACGACGCCGATCATCTTCGGCGGATGCTGGTGCGATAATAAAAGTAGCTGCGCTCGCGGCGAGTGACGGGGGGGGGGGGGGTTAATTAATCGCGCCTCTCGTCCTGTACCCATCTCTGGATGGACGACTTTCCACCAACTTAAGTACGCCGACGACCGATGCGCAACACATACAGCGCGGGCACTGCCTCATACGTAACTGTAACTGAATTACGGGCGTGCGAGCAGCGTACACAGACAACCTACTTGAAAAAGATAGCTCGACAATCGCCCGCTCGGGGAAGAGGGACCTGCAGCAGCCGAACGAGTGCATGCAGTTGAGCGGCAGAGGGGGGGGGGGGGGGGCTTTACAGTTGAACGGCCAACAAAGCCCGCCGGGGGAGACAAAGAGAAAAAGAAACGCGGAAAGCTACTGGCTGGGATCCCCCAGCAGCATGCCTACCCGCAGCAGCATGCATATACGGGGCATGTGGTTGTATACTTACATACGTATATGTACAACTTACACGCGCAGAGTTATATACATTTGACGTGCTGCACGTGGATGTTGTGTGTCCGTGCGGGTATTATCTCTTGATCGGCCGCCCGCGCGTCTGTTTGTATATTTATATGTGCGTCGTCTGTGTGTGTGTATATAGCGTGCACGTGTGCGCCGTTTGTTTTCTTCCCCCTCCCTCCCGCCCCCGATCTCAATCTCGTTGAGGGATGTATCTTTCCGTTATCGCT
>JAPYYV010054317.1:0-10543 GCA_030522625.1 Copidosoma aretas
AATGTATATACAGTTTGGTGCATCTGTGAGTGCGAGAGAGAGAGAGAAGTAGGCATGTTCTATATGGGTGTATAGGGAGAGGTGAACGAAGAGGAGATGCGTCCGTTTATATGTATGCAGTATATGCAAGGTACAGCTGAGTGCGAAGCGAAACCGACCTAATGTGCAGGCGATGATTGCAATTTATTTATTTTACTAAGTATAGGTATGCATTGCACTCTCCAACTTGTATATAACTGACACGCTGTAATACGATATTCTACGCATCAACCTGTTGGAAACAATCAATTGTCTCTTTTTATCTAAATAGTAATTTACTAGCTACAGCCTAAACGCTGGGGGTTTCCAATGATCATATGCCATTTGGATGTATTAAATACCTGATGCGTTACTAGTCCAGTTGGTTAGTGCAAATGAACAACTTGAGTTGTTTTGCGGTGCAAGGTTCGAATCCCGCATGACTAGAATTTTTTTTTGCAATCTATAAGTCTATTTAATTTCTGTAATTTATTTTTAGCATTTTTCATTTGTTTAATAGAATATTTACGTAAAAATATATTAGCTCATAAAGTTTTATTCACGTCTGAACCATAATCAAGGTACAAACAGTACTAATTAACTTGAATACGTACAGGAGTTTGTATCATAGAGTTTTTTTTGCTTCCAAGTGCAAGCCTGCATAATCGATGAAAATTTCTTTCCTACTTAGACTAACATATTATTTACTCCTTCAACATTGTTCATTAAAAATAACAGGATATACGTTTTCTAATTCAAGATTTTAAAAGACAATAATGAATTGCTAAACTATTTTTTCCACAAAAATTTATGTTTTTAATTAGATGATGAAAGTAAACAGTAAATGCACATTATCAATTAATCAACAAAAAAGACACCGACGTGTTATTTTGCAGTGGGGATCATAATCAAAAAGTAAGAAAAACAAATTTTGTTGGGTTAACACTCAAAATATCATATTAAAAACTTACAATTTACGGGAGAATAAAGTTAGAGGCACAAAAAAACTTACTTTTTTCAGTATCGAATACAATCACTGTAACTTGAATACAATTTTCTTAGTAACAAACATACATATATCCTTTTACACATCCTTTATACACTTTTCTTTACATTTACTGCATCTTTTCATTTTATTACAAAAAAATCATTGATTAATACTCTTAGGTAGAAAATCCATGATCTGAGGTAATCAAACGAGTGTACACGTTATTCACCGAATTCTGACGGTTTTCTAAGTAATGACGGTACGCTATTTTTGTAATGTGACAAATTTTCATCGATGAACTTTGGATGAACTGACTTTTATTCCGTCCGGTCACGCCATAATTTTAAAAAAAATTAAGTAGGAATTCTCAAGATTTGTCCGGTATTTTAAAAAAAATTAGTTTGATTTGTTACTTATGTCTTTACAGCTGTTATTGCTGTTCCCCTCTCTAACCCATGTTGAAATAGTTATTCACGCAACAAGTGCGGAAAAGACGGTTTACTGCACGACTAGTAATCATATGTAGTGATTGATTTGCACGAGTGGCCGGAGTTACCAGCATCGGACACGAGTGCAAGTCATTTACACGAGAGCGAGAATCGTCCTGCACGAGTTGTGTACAAGATTTTTTACGATATGTGTGGGGAAAATTGATTAATGCTCCAAGTTATTCCAGATACCAAAATAATTTTTTTTACTACTGAATTAATAACACTCAAACTTTACGTTCGACACTTATTGGACTGAGCCCCGCTCGAGCGCAGACTCCTGCTCGAGCGCTTGTGGTGAGCAGACGTGTCGGTTCGCCCCTCCTTAAGTGTATCGCGTACGCGCAGTTTCAACAATCGGCCCTGCTTAGGGCCATACTGAATCTAGCTGTAGGCTTATACCCTAGCCTTGACTACCAACATGGTTAGCCCCAGGGAAAAAATACTCTAAGAGCAACAGGCGAAAGTTACCGCCGAAAACAATTAACTGAGGCTTCTGATGACTGAATACTAAGCTCAAATGGGCGGCTTCCAGGAACAGCTGGCCGACTTCAAATCGAATTTGTCCATTTTCGCAGCAGAGCTCGAGTCCCGTAAGAAGAAAGAAGCAGCTGTTAACGCATCCGACACTGAACTGTCCAAAAGCTAAAACGCTTACAAGGAGAAGCGTAAGAGGCACAACAAAGCGGCCAAAGAACAGGGCGCATCCGACGCCGGTGAAGAACACCAAGAACTCGACAAAGATGCAGCAGAAAAAGAAGACTGCATATTTAACCTCGAAAAGTCAGACACCGAGTCTGAAAAGGCCATGGACACCCGAGGAAGATCTGCGGACCGAAAAGCCTCCTCCTCCGATCATCATCCGCGAGAAGAAGCACTGGCCCAAAATCAGGGAATCTCTCGCCCACCACGACATCCCCGTCTGAAAGGCGTTTAACGTCTCTGACGGAGTAATGATTCACATGGAAACGGTCGACCGTCTCCGCACAGTCACAAAACACCTTGACAAGGCCAACGTCCAATATACGACGCATCAGCTAAAAGAAGACCCAGAGCTCATCTTAGTCTCCCGCAACATCAACGAAGTCTGCTCCGAGGAAGAAGTCCTGGAGGAAATGCGTCTCAAAGTGCCAGCCGTCAAAAAGGTATTCCGCATGTGCAGAGGCAACAAAATCTGGCCTTTCATCGTGGTGCACCTGGACCTTGCCGACCCAAAAGCCAAGTCTATCTTCGAAATCCACTGTATCAGAGGCCTCCGAGTGAAAGTCGAGGCCAAACGAAAAAACAAGGTGGTCCCGCAGTGCAGACGCTACCAGAAGTTCCGTCACACGGCAAATTATTGCCACGCAGCCTGGGTCTGTGCCTTCTGCACGAAAGACCACGTTACCCCTGCCTGTCCCACAAAGGATGACAAGTCAATCAAGCCCACCTGCGCCAACTGCTAAGGTGACCACTGGGCCACGTACTGTGGCTGCTCAAAGTTCCCGAAAAAGGAGATTTCTCAGCCAAAAACACAGCCGCTGCTACAACAGCCGACTATTCAAAAAACCATTTAAGCAGCAGTTTCTCAGTCCGTAGCCAACCTCATGGCTACCCTCACTCAGTTCCTAGCCTCAATTTTTGAACTCTGACGCGTACCCGCTGTGTCTATTACTCAACTTTCGTGAAATCAGATATCTTAATCAATCTCTTGTGTCTCGCTCTTAGCTCTCGGATTTTAGCTAATAGCCCCTAACTTTCGGTGTTTCAGTGTTTTTCCATCATTTTTTTCTCCACTTCTTTTCTTTTTTCGTTCTTTGGGTTCTTATAGCGTTTACGCTTGCTGACCCTGGCGGTGGATGGTTTTAGTCAGTAAGAATATTACACACCCCTCAGTTGTCTCAAGGTAGCCTATGCAACGTTTCCAAAAAAAAAAAAAAAAAAAAAAAAAAAAAAAAAAAAAAAAAAAACTTATTGGCTATGTATACATATGGAAACTTTCTTATTGTTCACGCAATTTTATACTTAAGGTGGCTTCGTCGTTTTTTTTCTGGTCGATGAAGTGGTACAAAAATTTGCTATATTGTAACCAATGTATTGTAGATTCAATAGCAGAAAGAAACAGTGCGATTGACAACCAAGGTTTCGATAAAATACCATGTGAAAATTTTTTTTCTCTAACACACTGTCTTATGGAAGTTGTCATTAAAATGACTCATATAAAAAAATTAATCGATGAGTCCTTGTGATTCACAGACATTCTTGAAGCTTTTTTTTCGATGATACTTTTGATATCATAAAAACAGTATGTTGACGACTCTGATTATAAAAAAATTGAGAGGAACGTGATCTGCTCTCTTCTGCGCATGAGCAGATTATAGTATTAAGTTATTATTTTCTTTTTGATAAATAACAGGAGGTTTTCTCAAAGGGTTTTAACTTTCTTACGTGAACACGTGGCTGAGGAAGTTAATAATTATAAAAATAAGCCAAAAACATTTTTTATTATATGAAAAATCTTCCAGGGCCCCTCGCTTGGTACGGCACCAAACGACGAAGCCACCTTAAATGAGTAAAACTTGTGCTAGTTTTTTCATGAATGATTAATATGAAATAATAGTTCACGACAAATGTTGTGCGGGATCCAGGGGAGGCAGCCCGTGGTAGGGAAGCAAATTTATTAAATCAGATACTGTTACGAGAAATTAAAATAAAAAGATTTTGTGTTACTAAACTGTTACTACTACAATAACAAGTCTTTATTGTGCGATTAACTTCAAAATCCGATGAAGTTAGTAGTTACTCGAGAAAATATACAGAAAATAAGGTTCGCTATTCAAAGAAATATAACTATTCTCTAAAACTATTCCATAAAAAAAAAAAAAAATTCTACACAAAGTTTTTTTGCGGTGTGAAAAAATGATCGCACACGAATTTCCTACACAATGTGCTAAAAAACAGGGTGGAAAAATTTTTAAACTAAATTATCTTGAAAATTAGGCCTGACACCCTAACTTTAAACAATTTTTAATCACATGAAAAAACCGCTGCCAATTCATTAGCACAAAGCTTCCAGAAAATAAAAATATTTTTTTTTAATTTGCAATGCTGCGTGAGTGTACATTCTTTAGGTGGTTCATGCGCAACTCCCGAGTCAAATGTGCGACTGTAAATTTAATTTTTGTTAAAGTCGTCGAAACTAATAAAAATGTCGTAACATAATAATTGTTGAATGAAATAAAGCCATACCATCAAATTTCTAATCATATTTCGTACAGAAGTTGCTAGAAATCATTTTTAAAAGTTGCTTTTAACCTCAAAATGTCTGCAGACAATGATATCCTATGCCTTTAACATAGAAAGTGCAAATGTTCGATTGCATTTTCATTAGCATCTTTTGAATTAGACGGTCATTCATGTTCTCCAATATACCAATCTCTTTGGGATTGCACGAGTTTCATTCTGTTAGCTTCTCATTCGTTTCTGACGGGCAAATTTGTTTACTTTGCGAAAAGAACGGAGAAAATTTACTGCTCTACATAACAGCCTATGTTAAGACAGGATTTTTAAAAGAACTTTTTCTCGAGTCTTACGCGGTCGATTTCAGTGAAAGTTTAAATAAAAGTGTGTCGTAACCCAATAAACAATTTAACAAAATTTAATTTCATTCTGATAACAATATTCTCACGCATAAACCGCCATAATTAAAAAAAAAAGCTCTAAAAAGAATGGCAATCTTTTTTGCTATTCAATTGATTCTAATTTTTCAAAGATTGTTTCTTTCCTTGAATGATTAAAGATGAAGTCAGCGAAGAAAATTTTTAAAAATGTATGATGCGTAATGAGTTGAATACATTTGTTTATACAAAAATAAAAGTTTTTAAAACAAAAGTAACTTTCCAAAAACCAAATTCACGTGTAAGTTAAGTTTTCTCTCGATGTTAAATTGTTCAACAGCGATTTATATAAGTGATGGGAGTTTTAGTTTTCAAAATGTATCATAACGTTTTTTTATCCAAAAACGTATAAGTAGTATTAAAAATCCGTACACGTAGAGAAAATGCAGACTATTTTTTTTTAATTCTTACTCCTGATCTCTTCGTAGGTATTATCGTTTCATACCTACTGACCAATAAAACTTTTCTTGAATTTGAACTAAGATATCCATGAAATTTTGCTTCCTTTTAGAAGAAGCTTTGTATCGGTAAAAAAAAACTTTTGTGGAAATACTAAAGTAAAAAAGTACGATTTTTAGAAAAAAAGCAAAGATTAATTTTAATGTTCTAGAGCTTAAAATTTTTATTTTCTAATCTAGATGGCAGCTTCAAGAAAGTCCAAGTTTTATATCGAATTAAGGTAGTTATAACCATGTTTGATGGTCAAAAATAGGTTTTTCGCCTTAATATGGGTTGAAAACTTATTATGCAAAGTTAATAATGATCTTATTTGATGGGACATAAAAATAACTTTCATTTTTTATGGTCTTGATAACTTATTTTGTTCCCTTTTTATTCAAAAAATATTAAAATTATGTGGAAAATAATTATATCTCTAAAACAAATCAACATAGTCTATAGATAAAGGGCTACAGATTATTATTTCTGTGTCCTTTTATTGTTCCGGAAAATTTTTTTTGAGTTTTACACCTTATTAAAGTTTTGATAACGTTATTTATGGTCAAAAAACGTTTTTTTTTACTTTTTTAAGGATGAAAAAAACCTTACTTAAATTTACTATATAGAGGGCTCCGCTCCCTGCGCGCTTCGCGCGCCAACCCCCAACTATTAACCAAACATATTAATTTCCATTATTTTCCAAGAATAATAACATGATTAGCTATTTTATAACAGATAGTTTTCATTTCTTTAATTTAAATTACTTTTTATTCAATTTTTCAAAATCTCGTTTTTAAATTTTCCCACTCTCAGCTAGTCTCAACAAATTAGATCAAGAGTTATTCTGTCGACAATCACGTGTAACTGATTATTTTAGGAGAGATGAATTAAGCTATCATATTCTGCAAATTACAACTTACAAATTAACTTAATTCAATTTTCCGCTATATTTCTATGATAACTATATTATATTTTGTATTTTCTTCAATTGTGAGAAAAATTTTTTATCGGCAAAAGCTAAGATCAGAAACAGATTTTAAATAAGAATTTATTTGAAAATAATGTATCGTTCATGGTTAAATTCACAGGCGACGCAGTACAGTAATTAGTACAGGAATTATACATTAATAACGATCAATATACAGCTTTATACAGCTTTTATAACTTATACTTCTCTCATACACTGACAAATAATAGAGGAAAATTACTACGTTCAGTGTGAAAATATTTCGACCCTTGTTATAGGTGGTGAAATTACTAGAATAATGTATACTCTTATAAGCGATTAGAAATGTTTCCGTTCGGAAGTGAAATTTAATCATCATTGGTTTGATTTTGATAGCTGAAAACAAATATATTTTTATAGAATTTAATTTGTCCAATATGAAGATTTATTTATGTAAACATATTAATATAATAGTTTATTATTGTTAAGTTTAAGTATTCGTAATAAAAAAAGATTTTTTTTTTAAAGATACAGTTATAGCTAAAAAAAAAACATGCGAAAGCTTTATGTCAATGAATTGGTGGCGGTTTTTTCATGTTACTAAAAATTGGTTATAGTTAGGGTATCGGGCCTAATTTTTAAAATCATTATGATTAAAATGTGTTTTTCAACATGGGTTGGAGAGGGGAACAGCAATAACAGCTGTAAAGACATGAGTAACAAATCAAACTAAATCTTTCAAAAATACTGGACAAATCTTGAGAATTCCTACTTAATTTTAGTTGTTTCAAATTATGGCGTACCGGACGGAATAAAAGTCAGTTTATCCAAAGTTTATCGATGAAAATTTGTCACAATACAAAAATAGCGTACAGTCCTAACCTAGAAAACCGTCAGAATTCGGTAAATAACGTGTACACTCGTTTGATTACCTCAGCTCATGGATTTTCCACCTTAGAGTATTAATCAATAAATTTCTTGTAATAAAATGAAAAGACGCAGTATATGTAAAAAAAATTGTGTAAAGGATGTGTAAAAGCATATATGCATGTTTGTTACTAAGTAAATTGTATTCGAGTTAGGGTGATTGTATTCGATACTGAACAAAGTGAGTTTCTTTGTGCCTCTGATTTTATTCTCACGTAAATTGTATGTTTTTAATATGATATTTTGAGTGTTGACCCAACAAAATTTGTTTTTGTTACTTTTAGATTATGATCCCCACTGCAAAATAACTGCAAAATAACACGTCAGTGTCTTTTTTTTATTTATTGATAATGTGCATGCATTGTTTAATTTCATCATCTACTTAAAAAAATTAATTTTTGTGGAAAAAATTGTTCAGCAATTCATTATTGTTTTTTAAAATCTTTAATTAGAAAACGTATATCTTGTTATTTTTAATGAACAATGTTGAAGGAGTAAATAGCATATTAGTCAAAGTAGAAAATAAATCTTCATCGATTATGCAGGCTCGCACTTGGAAGCAAAAAAAACTCTTTGATGCAAACTCCTGTACGTATTCAATTAATTAGTACTGTTCGTACCTTGATTATGGTTCAGACGTTAATAAAACTTTATGAGCTAATATATTTTTACGTAAATATTCAATTAAATAAATTAAAAATGGTACAAATAGATTACAGAAATTAAATAGACTTATAGATTGCAAAAAAAAATTCTAGTCAAGCGGAATTCGAACCTTGGACCGCAAAACAACTCAAGTTGTTCATTTGCACTAACTAACTGGACTAGCAACGAATCAGGTATTTAATACATCCAAGGGGCATATTATCATTGGAAACCTGCAGCGCTTAGGCTGTAGCTAGTTAATGACTATTTAGATAAAAAGAGATAATTGATTGTTTCCAACAGTTTGATGCATTAAATATCGTAAAACAGCGTGTCAGTTATATACAAGTTCGAGAGAGCAATGCATACTCATACATAGTAAATGAAATAAATGCACATTAGGTCGGTTTCGCTTCGCGCTCAGCTGTACCTTGCATATACTGCATACATATAAACGGACTCATCTCCTCTTCGTTCACCTCTCCCTATACACCCATATAGAACATGCCTACTTCTCTCTCTCTCTCGCACTCACAGATGCACCAAACTGTATATACATTTCTCTCGCTCTTGCAGGTGCACACTTTTTGTTACTACGTCATCGCCGATCGACGAGATGCGCGCCTTGGTACCAGCGTTGGCCACGACCGAGCGCTCGAATCAGCGGCTAAAAGTCGACACGCCCGTTAGCTTTGGCGTCAGCAATCTCTCTACTATTCTTTGCCCTTTCCATGTGAGACCAAAATTTCTTTTTACTGTGATGCTTTTCACGTTTAAATAGCTTAAATCCGTATAGAAGTATAGCTTGATGTTTAATTGATATATTTAAAAAAACATTTTCTTCTAATGCAGTGCCTCCAAAAACTCAATTTCTTCTGGGAGCTATACACATTTTTATTCCATACCTGTATGTAATAGCGAAAAATATTTGAAATATTTAAAACAAGGAGATAAAAGCCACGGGCTCTGGCCGTAAAAGGAAACAAAATTCAAGCTCAAGAAGTTTTTTATTGCTGAAGTGAAAAACAGAGGAAACTTATAATCTCCTAATAGCATGTATAAGCTGTGCTGATGCCGCGCAGCGACTGATCACTACCCAAGATGCGTGCGCACTTCGTAACCAACCCTAACGACGCCCCTCTCTAGAACCATCTCATGCTAACGGCTTTCTGTTTTTTCCAGTGCCTGTCATGGTCCTTCATGTATGCCGCACTCCAATATTCAATATTGCTTGCGATCAGCGTTTAAACAGGTACACCTTCCAGTCCGCACGCACACAAACGTCAACTTTTACCAACTCAATAATTACTCACGTCCTGGTTGTAGACCATCTAGAGAAGGCTCGCTGGCCACCATCTTAGGGCATACTCGAGAGTGATTTCGTCGATGGAGAGATCGCAGGGGGAGAGAGAGAGAGAGAAAGATAGATATGCCCGTCTCAGCTTAGCACGCCTGCCGACACCGTCGATTCCTGTGTGCACGTATGCACGTAAGTCGAGAGTAAGACTCACGTACTGCAATCCTTCCAGGAAAATATTACCTATTAAAAAAAAACCGGACACCTTCTAACCCCGTGCTCAACAACAGCAACAGCGGTGCAGTGGAAGCGTGCTGGGCCCATAACCTGTTAGATGTTTGTCCTCGTCACTGCTGCTGCTGCTGAAAATGGGCTTCGGGTTGCGCTAGAAAATCGGTATTTGAACACTTCTTTATATATTATAAAACACAACTTTATTTTACAGACCACATCTAGATTTGTTCATACACCTTTATTCTCACCATCTTATGTACACACAGTCTTACCTTCCCTTTTTTACCTGTTTAGAGAAAATACTTCTCATGTAAAATCAGAGTTAATAACTTAACGTTAAACAAAAAAGCAAAAACTGAAAGGACACAGCTCCCGCACACGCTTTCTGGACCGTCCAGACTCGGAGAGAGTGAAAGCATGCATGCAGCAGGCAGACATGATAATATCATATATACATCTTGCCTGTTGTACCGTCGCGTCGTGGCGACTGTGACTTGCTCAGCTGAGCTAGCGTGCCAAGTTCAAATCTCAACAGAAATATATAAAGCTTTTTGATTATCTATATAATACAACTATGAATGGAATCAAATTGAGATTTTTTCACTCCATAAACAGCAAAAACCGTTAATTTAGCATTGAAAAGTGCTATAACGACCTTGATGGGGTATAAAACAACAATTTATTTGTGAACTCATACAAGGATATGAAAAGAAACATTTTGCGGCCTAGATCATTCAAGTTAAGGGGATTGAAGACTCAAATTATAAGCGAAAAACCCTACCTTACCGATAAAATCTTTCATTAAACACTATCAATTCAACGAGACCAAATTTCACAAAACGGAAATACAGAGGCACTTGATGAAGACGAAATCTCCATTCTGAAAAATTTTCAAGCAAATAATTT